>BQNB010078878.1:4550-30417 GCA_026074375.1 Tanacetum coccineum | reverse complement strand
CTTAATCTTCATTAATTTCAACTAAGTAGGTATATATATGGTGTTTTTGTAATTTTGTTGAATACTACACGTGTTAATGTTTTCTAGCTTTTCAACTAGCATGTTCAAGCTTTTCATTTGTGTTGTTTTCGTATCAAGCACTAATAAGTTTTAGATTGTATCAAAAAAAGTATTATGAATCCTTTGTTTTATTATCTTGCATGCATATGCGTGTATCTATATCTATATTACTTTATAATGGAAATTCTACCAATTCTTAAAAGGTTGAAAGTATGAATCTTTTTGGCATCTTTGCTCATATATAAACCTCACACACCGAATCATCACATATCAAAACAAAAAAGACACACATATCCTCTTATCTCTCTCTATCTCAATACTTATCCTCTTTATCTCTCTTAGCCTATTAAACACACCCTAACCGCCGCCACCACCCTATGACTCAGCAAAACCGGAACCCTCCTCCACCACCATCCCTCCTCGCCACCGTCGTCGTCACCAAACCGCCGTCGTCATCAAACTCGCCGGAAAAATCAAACTCGCCGGAAAAATCAAACTTGCCGGAAAAAGAGAAGCACCATTGAAACCACCACTCCGCCGTGAGCCCAACCACCACATAAAAGAGACCGCCAAAACTCACGGCCATCAAAAGAGGTTTTTAAGATATGAGGTATTTTTTGAGTTTTATAATATATCTATGACTATTATTTATGTTTTGAAGGTTTTGTTTATAGATCTGTAATACACATGGTCACCGTTGCCGTAAATCAGAATGGTATATTCTTAAAGTTATAATATTGTATAAATGGTTATTTTGTAAATTTTGTTATAAAGTTTATCTTGTAGATTTTTGTAGAACCGCTGCTGTCACCGCCGTCTATATTGCCGGAATCTTCGCCGACGTTGACAAGTGTAATTTGTTATAATTTTGAATTTGATCATTGTGATACTTTTAATTGTATAAATGGCAATCATTAAATGTTCTTGACTAAATTAAATTGTATATTTAAATTATACATGACATAAATGGCTAAATTATATATAAATGGCAATCATTGAATGTTATTGAAATATTCAACAAATTGTTGAAAACAGAAAATTCATTATAGAAAGTTTACTACATTAATTGTAGTCTAATTATGTCTAATTTTGTTTTACATGATTTGATTAGATATTTGAATATGAGAACAAATGATGTTGTCAAGTTTTCATTGTGGTGGTCTTCCGATGATTTAGATTGTTAAGGAAACAAAAATGTTGAAACTGAAAATGTATTTTAGGAAACCAAATAATAAAAATGACGGAATCTTCGCCGACGTTGACAAGTGTAATTTGTTATAATTTTGAATTTGATCATTGTGATACTTTTAATTGTATAAATGGCAATCATTAAATGTTCTTGACTAAATTAAATTGTATATTTAAATTATACAGGACATAAATGGCTAAATTATATATAAATGACAATCATTGAATGTTATTGAAATATTCAACAAATTGTTGAAAACAGAAAATTCATTATAGAAAGTTTACTACATTAATTGTATAGTCTAATTATATTCTAATTATGTCTAATTATGTTTTGCAGGATGTGATTAGATCTTTGAATATGAGAACAAAGGATGTTGTCAAGTTTTCATTGTGGTGGTCTTCCGATGATTTAGATTGTTAAGGAAACGAAAATGTTGAAACTGAAAATGTATTTTAGGGAACCAAATGAAAATGTATTTTAGAGAACAAAATGGCAAGGAATTTATGCAACTTTTACGAATTCTAAGAGTTGACTAATATAGGATACATGGTTTCTAATTCTACTAAGAGTTCGCATATCGTTAATTGGTTGCCGCTATAAATGTGTTGAATTATCGCATGTTACATCCGTTTACAATTACATTTTGATATGTTCGCGTTCTATTTTAAATGTTACATGAAAAACTTACCACAATATCGTATGTCATTAATTATCTGCCGCTTGGAATTTCCGCCGCTATGCGCGGGTACTCGTCTAGTATATGTATGTGTGTAAGCATCTAGCTAGTTTGAAACCTGTATCAATCTCTATGGTTTCTTTTTATATCGCAACATATCTACTTCTCCATGAATTGTATCACTCTTTTTCAACCCTCGCTGTAAGTAGCGTATAGATAGATTGGCTAACGAACTTTCATACAAAAATATAACCGGCAAGCTAATAACATGTTATTATGAGCTATGGCGTGCTAAAGAAATGAGGTATGATGGGTTTTTGCTCTTCGAACAAATGGAATCTAAATCCAACCATTGCTTGTTACATTTGTAATCTCTAGTCGTTAATAAATACAGCCATCCGAAACAAAGGATGGGTTTTTGCATCGACATTGTTTTTGTTCTTTTTTCATATTGCAAAAATAATTACATGAATAAGAAAGAATATGGCATCCTGTTTTTTTTTTCGAAAGGCAATATATTGAAACCAAGAAGAACCAAATACAACCTAAAGGCGTCCTCTCTCCACCAAGATGGTTAAAATGGACCCAATAAACCAAACAATAGTTGGATTATGTCCAAATATGAATTAATATATGTTCGGGAATTATACGAGCCTATGAGGACGCACGCGTTTATATGTAGAATAACGAGTATATATAAGTAATATATTAATTAGTGGTTAAACAAACAATCGTTAAATGTTAACGAGATTTAAGTATTTAAAAGTTAAAGGACTTAATACGCAAAACTGAGAAAAAGGAATTTACGTTTTGACCCTTTTCCTTTTTCTAGTCGGCTGGAAACTTGACTCCTAATGGGATTAGGAAAGTCTTATGACATGGCTATATATAGGGTTTAGTTTTCATTATTTTAAGATAACTTGTAAACTCAAAAAAACCCATATATCGTCCTTGTGTTTCTTTGAAGCTCGACCAAACCAAAACCATCAAAGGTTTTCGGTTTTGTTTTGTTTTCCTTGTGTCCGATCGAACTCCACACCCTTTAAGGGTTTCGTTCGACAATTATAACCCACAACTATTGTGGTTCGTTCGTGTGTTGATAGATATCAAAGACGAAGGTATTTGTTTGTTTAAAGACCACTAAGTACTAGCATACCTCGTTATTTGCTAGAACGTATAGTGTGTGTAAACGTAGAGAGATCATACGTTTGATCTTGGTGGTTTCGCGTGGTATTATACACACGCGTATATAGAAGACGGTGTTAACGGTTACCTATTTATTTGGTGTATCGTTACATGCTAAAAGGTACACATCTTCTATCCTAGTTAATTAATGTATTCTACATGTGATTTTTAATTCCGTTGCGTACTCGTGTTATGTAATTGGTTAATTAGATGGTAAAACCCAACAGTGGCATCACGAGCCATCGTGTAGAATCTTTAATTACAAGGAATAAAATTAGACAAATTAGGGTTTCATGATTAATTTTAATGCCCCGGTGGGCGTTTTATGTTAAAAAGATTTGATCTTGATGGTTAATAAAATTAATTAGATGAGATCTAGGTTGTATGCAATTTTATATAAAACTTGATGTATTAATTGTTAATTGTTTTAAGTTTTGTTAATTGTTAAATTTATCATGGATTCTTATTAAATTTTTTAAATCTTGTTAATTTATTAAAAGGATTTAGTTTAAATATGATCAAGATTCGCATAATTTTAAATATTTTTTTTAATTGGTAAGATCCATGATTCAAGAATTCGGGAAGACCCTTATTATTGAATTAATGAGGCCTAAAATAGTTAAAAGATTTATGTGCTATGTGGTGTATATTTGTATAAGGCTTACGCAATCGATTTTGTCGATGGATGTGGCCGGAGTTTATAGGACGAAGGAGCCTTATATGAATATATGCATGTTTTAATTATTAGATAATTAGGATCATATTTAATGTTTGCATGCCTTAATTGTTAAGTGTGTTTAAATAACTGTTATTTAGTTTAGTTGATGTTTATTTGTTTTATTTTAAGTTCTTGACTTATGAGAAAATAAAAGGGTTTTTCGGAAAACCAACATAAACATGACTAATGATTATCGAAATAAGATTTATTATGAACTATCTAATGCAAAAAGTCAAAAGTGGATTCGGCTTACATCCGATATAAAATCTTCCATGACTAGACTAGCAATATATAGTTTGTAATGTATTCTTTAAATTAAAGTTTTAATTTTTATCAATGACGTAATTTGCAAAAGTACTATATAGTTGCAAGGATAAGGTTCGGGGAGACTCATCAAGACTTCGGTCTTGTAAATACCATTACCCTATAATACCTGACTACGTTGTAGTTTCCTTACCTTGTAAACTATATAGGAAGTCGCGAATGGTCTAGGGTTTGAATGATTTTTAATCATTATTTAATATTTTCTCGCGATAAAAAGCAAATCTTTACATTTAAAGATACGTTGAATCGTCAATTTTAAGGTCTCACTATTTATGTATAAGATACGATGATAATAGGTGATACCGTAATAATAACTTAATTGAGTAAAAGTTTTTATTAAAATCAATGATACGAAGATGTATGCATGCTTCTTCGTACATATTTGACACGTCAAATAAAATACCCCTTTTCAACTAAGTTGTTGCCATCCAATTTGTAAAAAACACTTGTAGATTGCTCTTTATTATGCGTGAGAGGTGTGTAGATTTGCAATCGCAAGGTAATTATACGCTTTTCTGTGAGACGGTGAGTGTTACATAATTACTGTTTTTGATTGGACGACTTAGCGTTGTTGTGGTTAGACCTGTTAACACGCGGCATAGATGGGATGAAACATGCTTACTAGATATTATTGTAATAAAGTAAGTCCCATATGGTTTAGGAATTGCAATAGTTGTGAATTATCAATCGTTGATTACCTTTTGAATACACCATCACTAGCAGATCAACTGATGTGGTGGGGGTATGTCAAGTTGGGTCCTAACCTTAGGAAATTAATTGTTTATTTAAATAAACATGGGTAATTAATTTTCTTCAAGGAGTATTATCGAAAATACTAATTCTTGAACTTTACTATGTTTTGTAAATGGCACTACCTGTCTAAAACATAAACCATTCGGCTTTCAGGTCGATGTTTGAAAAAGAAAAACTTTCTGGTAATAATTTCAATGACTGGTTTGCTCGACTTAAGTTAGTCTTGAGAGTCGAGAAGAAAATGCATGTCATTGAACAGCCTTTACCTCCTGCTCCTGAGCCTGTTGCTGAACCAGATATTGTGGCTCAGTGGACAGCTCTATATGATGCTCATACTGAGATTGCTTGTCTTATGCTTGGGAGTATGACCCCTGAACTACATAGACAGTTTGAATTGTACTATCCGTTTGACATGATTCAAGTGCCTTTAGAAGAAATTGAGATTGATGAAAATCTGCGTTTTGTCGAAGAGCCCATTGAGATCGTGGAGCATGACATGAAAAAGCTTAAGCAAAGAATTTTGTCCATTACATTGTGTTCATTTTAGTATTACTTTGTGTTTCCGGCAAACTATAGCTAAACTCACGTTTTTTACTAACCTTCCACTTTTTTTTTTAATCTAAACATCACTTAACTAAAAAGAAAAAAAAACCATCCAAATCCCCTTCTCCCTCCCCCTTGGCTGCCGAAAATTTACCACCATCACCACCACACCTACAATTTTATACTACTCATTTTATTAACCACAACATGTTTCTAATGATCCTTGCAAAGTTTGGTCAAGATTGGAGTTATTTAAGGTTTTTGGGTCCTTTTTGCTAGACTTTTACTATGTTTTGTATTAACATCAGTGGGTATCATTGTTTTGGGTAAATAGAAGCTTTTTAATTGAAAGATTTAAGGGTGTTCTTGTCCCAAAGATTCAGCCCTTGTGCTAAGTTATTGTAATGATTTGAATTGGTTTTTAAAACAGCGTCTAGTAAGGTTGTTATTTCTATCCTTTGATTTCTTTAAGTGTTGGTCCATGCAAAGGTTATTATTTATGGAAATAATGAGTATTTTGTGTAAGTTAATGTGTTAACATATCATGTATGGCATTGTATAGAATTTTGGGGTGTTTGGATTGAGGTTTGAATGGATTTTTGATAAGTTCATATGAGTAGATTTAGGACAACAGGTTGTGGCTGTGATTACGAAATATTTTTGGTCATAGCATACCTGGAAATTTTGATTTAAAGATAGCCTTAGGTCTTAAGTGTATGTGGCAATTGGATGGAAAATCATCTCCTCCGGATGAGTGAGATATGGCCGTTTTACTAAAACGTGTCGAATCAGACCCCGGCGTAGAAATTGGGCATAAGTCAAGGTTTTTGTATTCTAAACTTTGTAAAATAATTATTTCTTAGTAGGGGGACTCATATTAAGTCCATCTCCAATTGGGTTTCCCTTAAAAATCTCTTGTAGTTTCAATTGTGTCCGTTTCCTAGCTACAAAATATGTCGCTCCTTGTTCGGGACTGTTTTCAAGTGTTTTGATAGAATTTGAGTGTATAGAAAAACTTTGACTTGGAAGTTATGGAAATGCAATAGATGGCTAGATATTTCTTTGGAGCTTGTAGCCGTTGGGATTGATGTTATTTAATAATCCTGGGGGGGGGGGGAGGGAGGAGGGGGGGGAGGGGGGGGATGATGAGATTATGGTATGTGTTACTAAAACGGGTTCGTTTTGTGGCAAACTAAATTTTGAAACTTCATAGTCTAAAATTTTCTATACTAGCACCCAAATTAGTAAAACTGTAGCTTCTAGATATTGAGTCAACTTAAATTTTGCCGCATATTTCATCCTCATTGGATTTACGGATTAGGAGATATGATACAAATGGTAAAGGCGTGAAATTCAGAAAATAGCCTACACTTGTAGTAAGGGGTAAATTAGTAATTTCACTTGGGTTCTGGAAATTTTGGACAGCAGGGGCCACATTTCTGGAAAAATAGACTTTTAATGCCACCTGTACGCGAAAACCTCATGTTTATATCTATAGCGGATTTTAAATGACACGCTTTCAAAGAGGAGTAAAATTTCAGAATTTTGTAAATAAAAGGTTTAGATCGACGTAAAATGTTGGGAATTAAAAGTCTTCTTAATACTGTTGAAAGATCCTGCTACTAGTCAATGATAAAAGAGAAGTTTCAACTAGAGACATTAATGTTGATTGAAGACACTCATGATGATTCGAAGACTTTATGGTTGATGAAAGTTTAATTGAGGTGGATTATGGAAAGTATTGAATACATTTGATAATGTTCGACCACGATATTAGAAACATATAGAATACTTAATTAGGGTATTTATAATATGTGACTAGATTGTATGGGAAATATATTGTAAAAACTTAATACTGGCAGTTACTAATTTTAAGTCTGGCAGTAATTAGTTAATACTGGTAGTAATTATATTAAGTCTGATCATAAGTAACGTTAATACTGCTTGGTCAAACAATTAAGTTGTTGTAATTATAGAATAGTTACAATTACGGTAATTTAGAAGCGATAAGCATTATCTCTTAACGCGGTTAGAGGTCCTAAGTCTATAAAAGGACATAGAATAGTATTTAAACATATGAGTTTATTGAGAGTTTACAATCAAATAGTTATAGTAAATAGCATGTTTATATTTGTTCTTGTGTCATCCTTGTATAGGATATTGATATTCGCGTCACTATTTGTATTCACGGTTAATTGTCTCTCATAGTATCTTTGGATTCATTCAAAGGACTATAAGTCGTGTAAGGCTCATTGAGATCCTGTTTATAAGGACCTACAAGTGGTATCAGAGCCACTAGAGGGACTTTACACAAGCTTGAACAAAAGATCAAAACCTTTTAATTCACCAAATCAAGTAGTCATGTCTGCAACCGATAATTTTTTCTCTTCAGATGATGAGGAACTTTCTCTTCATGATGATGCATCTTTGGATGGATCTGTTCCAGCATCCAACAAAGGAGATGCTCCTGCAAACCACCACCACTAATCACCACAAACACACTTTCAAACAGTAAAACTGCCCCGTTTTCTCCAAAAGATGAATAGGATACGTGGGCAATGGAAGATGGAACATTATCTTGAGTAATAGATATAGAGTCTGGAAAGTGATTCCGAAATGGAACTCAAGAAAGCGAGTCACCAAGGTAAGATGGTGTTTTACAGGGTTCTTCCTCCAGCCTCACAGGAAGAACAGTTTGCTGCTGAGAAAGAAAGGAAAAGCTAGAACACTACTGCTAAGGGCGTTCAAAAAGATCATCTCCGACGTGTTTTCATGGCATGGATGAGCCAAAGAGATATTGGTCAGCCCATCAAGACAAGATTGGTGGTATGCTAACTCGAAGAAAATGCAAAAAGCTTTTTGAGAAACAACAGTTTGAGGCATTTACTAATCTCGTCTAAGAAAGCTTAGAGAAAGGTAAATGAGAGTTCCATAAACTCCCTATCACAATTGGATGCTCTTGGTGCTGTGTGTCAGATGTAAGATGCAAATCACAATTTTTGAGGTCCCTCCTCCTGCATGGACAGTCTAGCCATGCCAATGAAACAAAGAAAAATATTGACACTCTGTCAATAGATGATTTAGAACAATAATCTGATGTCTTTGAACATGCCATCCAAAAGACATCATCTTCTTACCCTTGTCTCTGATAAATTGTGCTTTTCTATCAACAAGCACAAGCCAAAGCTCTTCCCATCAAAGAAGAAAGAATAAGCCCAGCCAAAGATCAGGAAGTTACAGTTCTTATACCACGTCCTCTTCCAAGCAACACCAACTGCTACGCTGGTCTTGTGATGAAGTTATCCATTCCCTTTCAGCCACAAATGCTATGATGTGGATTGATACATGAAGACCTAGATCAAATTGAGGATCTGGATTTGGAAGAAATGGATATCAATTGGCAATTGCTATGACTGCCATAAAGCATTATAAAAAGTTCTTACAAGAAACAGCAGACGGCCAAGAGTGATGGAAAAATGCATGTGGCATTTGATAAGAGAAAAGTAAATGTTTCAATTGCCACAATACTGGGCCATTTTGCAAGGAGTGCAAGTTTAAAGTCAAAGAAGGGTAAACAGGCAGGAAGCAGGTAAGGTCCAAGATTTCAAGCCAAGCGAACTAAAAGGAAGCACTTGATTACCATTGATGAAGGTCAGATCTCAATTGGGTAAAACAACTAACAGATGAGGAACTCCAATCATGCTCTAATGCTTTTCACAGTAATAATGAGGTATCATGTGCTCAAAATTGTGTTTAGATACATAAATGCTCTTCAAGCTAATAATGATGAACGCAATCAGAATTGAGGTCAAGAAGCTCCTTAGTGGCCCAAAAGATAGCTTTAAGAAATTAGAATCTCAGCTTAAAGCCTCCACAAACTCAATCTTCCTTAACTGAAAAGTAAATTTTCAAGCTAATCAAAATTTTTGAAAAAGAGAAAGCTGAAAAAGTAGTAGAAGAATATGTGGGGTGGGGGGGGGGGGGAGGGAGGGAAAAGGGGGGGGGGGGAATGAAAGCTGTCAAGGACAAAAAGATGCTTTACAAAAAATAGTTGATTCTTGTGTTGGCATCTTCTAAAAATCTTTGGAAGCTAATGATTGTGGGATGAGGTCAATTTTACGATATGTGGTGGATATGGCATACCATCAAATGCTGTGGTCCAGGCTATAGAAGAGATGGATAGAGGTATTTTTGTTCTTAAGGAAACAGATCCAGGATATTATGACATCCCTCTATACAGCAGATTTAAACAAGTAGAGTATAAAGGTGTCCCCCATCCTCTTAGTGGTGATTATACCCCTAGGGAACAAAAACATAGATGAAGCTCTTGTATGAATAGATACATATGGACCTCAACCTCAATCTCCGAGTCCTACGTGTTCTGAAATCTAGTTCCAACTATTGACCAACCTGTCCATCCAACACAGTGATGGGGAGCAAGGAGCTGTTCTGACCATGCAGTCAATATGCCCTAGTCCATGACCAATACCCTATAACCTTATCCATTGAGCAGGTTACCATTGCCACCCAAAAGACTCAACCACAAGTGCCTAAACCCCAACAAACAGTTGACCCTAGTTGTGCACACTTGTATAAAACTCCTAGGCAACCATTAGGACACCAGTGAACTCCCTGCACCTAGTCCTTCTATATATAATATGACAATTGGAATCAAAGAATGGAAAGTGACTAGGTTGCAGATAGTCTTTTGAAAGAAAACCATGTTTTGTGTGTGGAAGTCTTAGTCACTTGATTAAGAACTGTGACTATTATGAGAAGAAGTTGGCAAGGGAAGCTGCTCTTAAGAGCAAAAGGGTGGTTCATGCTGATGTTAGGCAAGCTACACCAGTCTGGACTAACACTAGCAGGGTGAATAAAGCAAATCAATTCACTCCCAGACCAGTACAACTAAGTAACATTAGACCCAACCTTAGTACTGCTAGCAAAAATATTAAAACTGGTAGGGTAAATGTTAATACTGGTCATGGAAAGTTAGTTCTGTTAGTTATGCTGGTACTCAATTTAAGTCTGGACTTCTAGATTAATACTGGCAAGCACATGTTTAGTCTGGTAGTGTGCTTGTTGTATATTCTGGCACTCAATTTAAGTCTGTGCTTCTAGATATAATAATGGCAAGCACAAGTTAGGTTCGTTAATAAAAGACATACATAGACCCTTTTCAAGGTATACAGCATACAAGTCAAATAAATATGCTGTTAAGGGCAAAATGGGCACTGCTATTAAGACCTCAGCAGGTTGTGTTTGGAGAAAAGCAATACCACTCTCCAATACCAATAGTGGACCAACCCCTAATTCAAATGTTACTGTTTCTAGAGGTCCATAAGGCAACCCAACCTGTGAAGCCTGGGTCCTAAGAGGAAACTAATTTCCTTTTCATGTGCGGGAACATCCACTGAAGAACATGGTAGATATATGTATATTTGATAGTGGATGCTCAGGCGGGGGATCGACTGTGAGAATTCATAATTTTAGGTAAATAAATTATTATATTTTATTCCTATTTTTACTCTTAAGTAAAATATTTATTTTTACTTTCACCCGATTCGGCAAATTTCGTGCTCTTAGTTAAGTTTGAGTCGTGCTTGAAAAATTTATTTCGTCTACGTGCATATAGTAGTTTGATATTTCCATTGTTCACCCCTAAGAATTTGTCCATTACATTTGTTCATTTTAGTTTTACTTTGTGTTTCCGTCAAACTTTGCTAAACCTCACGTTTTTACTTAAGCCTTCACCTTTTATCTAAACATTACTTAATAAAAAAAATAAAAATTTATCACCCTATAACCCTCCCTATAACCGGCCCCCTTTACTTACACACACACTCAACTTATTTTTTTTCATTTCCCACAAAAGCCATCATAAACCTCTCTCATGCAAATCTCATAAAAAAAACCATCCAAATCCCCTTCTCCCTCCCCTTGGCTGCCGAATATTTTACCACCATCACCACCACACCTACAATTTTATACTACTCATTTTATTAATCACAACATGTTACTAATGATCCTTGCAAAGTTTGGTCAAGATTGGAGTTGATTTGAAGGTGTTTTGGGTCCTTTTTGCAAGACTTTTATTAGGGTTTGTTTAAATCAAGTGGGTATCATTGTTTGGGTAAATTAGAAGCTTTTTAATTGAAGATTTAAGGGTGTTCATTGGTCCAAAGATTCAGCCCTAGTTGCTAAGGTTGATTGTGATTGATTTATTGGTTTTAAACATCTCCTAGTAAGGTTTAATTTCTATCCTTTGATTTCTTTTAAGTTTTGGTCCATGCAAAAGTTTTATTAATTTCTAGAAATTTTGAGATTTTGTGTAAGTTAATGTGTTAATATATCATGTATGGCATTGTATAGAATTTTGGGGTGTTGGGATTGAGGTTTGAATGGATTTTTGATAAGTTCATATGAGTAGTTTTAGGACAGCAGGTTGTAGCTGTGATTACGAAATATTTTTGGTCTTAGCATACCTGGAAAATTTGATTTAATGATAGCCTTAGGTCTTAAGTGTATGTGGCAATTGGATGGAAAATCATCTCCTCCGGATGAGTGAGATACGGCCGTTTTACTAAAATGTGTCGAATCAGACCTAGCTGTAGAAATTGGGGCATAAGTCAAGGTTTTTGTACTAAACTTTTGTAAAATAATTATGTTCTCAGTAGGGGACTCATATTAGAGTCATCTCCAATTGGTTTCACTTAAAAAGCTCTTGTAGTTTTCAAATTGTGTCCGTTTCCGTGAGCTACAAAATGTGTCGCTCCTTGTTCGGGACTGTTTTCAAGTGTTGGATAGAATTGAGTGTATAGAAAAACTTTTGACTTGGGAAGTTCTGGAAAATCCTATAGTTGTCTAGATATGTGTCTTAGGTGCTTGTAGCCGTTTGGATGGAGTGTTATTTAATCCGGATGATTGAGATATGGGTATTTTACTAAAACGGGTCGTTTCGTGCAAACTAAATTTGAAACCTTCATAAGTCCAAAATTTTCTATACTAGCACCCAAATTAGTAAAACTGTAGCTTCTAGGTATTGAGCCAACTTAAATTTTGCCGCATATTTCATCCTCATTGGATTTACGGATTAGGAGATATGATACAAATGGTAAAGGCGTAAAATTCAGAAAATAGCCTACACTTGTAGTAAGGGGTAAATTAGTAATTTCACTTGGGTTCTGGAAATTTTGGACAGCGGGGGCCACATTTCTGGAAAAATAGACTTTTAATGCCACCTGTACGCGAAAACCTCATGTTTATATCTATTGCGGATTATAAATGACACGCTTTCAAAGAGGGGTAAAATTTCAGAATTTTGTAAATAAAAGGTTTAGATCGACGTAAAAGCTAAGGTGAACACTTGTAAGTGAATTTGGTTAAAACTTAAACTAGAAACACGTCTTGGGGATGATATTAGTTCAGATGTGGACTTGAGTTTTGAGTGGTTTTGACCCATATAAGTTAGGACACAATGCCATACTTGTTTCGTTAAATAAAAAAAATGTTTTATCCAAATTCCTTTCAATTTCAATTCAAATGGTGTGAGTATTTGTCGGTTAATTTTTCTAAGTCGCGTCTTTTATTTTAGGTTGCACGTAGGGTATCCGATTACTTCAGCTCCTATCTTGTTATTTTTGCCGAATCGCTTAAAGGTGAGTTCATAGCCCTCTTTTAATACTTACTTGTTTTCTCAAAACTTCGAGGGGAGATTTCATGCTACATTTTTAACTTTTGAACGCAAGTGCTTTGAATTGTATGCTATCCTGATTATTGCCTGATATTAATGCCTAAGTCCCTTATCTGCTACTTAAGTCCCCTGTTTATCATGAACCGTCAGTTGCTATTGTAGTGAGCGCGAATGTTGTGGATAGATCTATCGGGACTGACAATCCCCGTCTACTTTTCCGGACTTTATGGTTTTTAGATAACCATGTGACGCATTTAACATTTGAGGTATCCTTGGGGTTATAGCAGTATACCCTACTTTTATTGGGGCAAAAATCTTGTTAAGGTGTCGGTGTCATGAGCTTAGAGCATTAATAATTACTTCGACATGAATGAGTTTCATTGTCACCATTTATTTAAATCTTGCGTTCATTCATTTTATTTATATAAACCTATGGATTCACTCAACAATTTGTTGACTTTTTAGCATGTTTAAATCTCAGGTCCGAAGGTGTGATTTTCTGGATGGGAGCCGCGTGGAGATGCTGAAGATGGATTCTGTGTTTTTTTTCTATTCGATGCTAAATTATTAAACTTATTTTTAATCACCCGTTGTTACTTTTGGAACTATGTGTTGGAACAACTCTTGTGGACTTTTATGTCATGTTGTAACTTTTGGGACCAATGTTGCAAACTCTGATATTTATGAAGCATCGAATGAACTTTATTTTAAAACACCGCTTTTAAGGTCGTTTCCTATTACTTGATTGTTGTGCTATGACGTTGCACCCCAAATGTTATCGTCCCGTCCTTGTTGTCAGATTTTGGGGGTGTGACAGAACATCTACCAAGGCACTTAATATCTTATTATGTCTGAAATTGATTGGCATACAAACTGTTGTAGCCTTGGTGTCATGAGCTTAGAGCAACGTAAATATACTTTTATGATTATTGTATGTGTTACAATGATCATGCGTTTTAAACTATTGTGTTCCACACTTAGGATATAACTAAACCTACAAATTCACCAACTTTATGTTGACAGTTTTAAGCATGCTTTCAAGTACTTGATATGGATTCTTATTTGAACTGTTGTGTGGTATCTTCCTGCTGTCTGACCGCACTTTTCAAGACTTATCTATTTATCATACTTATTGTCATTTTAAATGTTTTAGACTTCCGCTACCATGTACTTACGTTTCCGCAAACCTTTTTATTATGCTATGAATTGATGTAAGACCTATTTATATTTCAAATCAATGTAATAAGTATGAATGTCTTTTTAAAAACACCCTATAGAGGTCGTTCTCTTGATTTTGTGTGATGTATATTATGACGTCACGCCCTTAGACACGTATTCAGTCTAGATCCCGTCTGGGGGTGTGACAGATTGGTATCCATAGCCAAGGTTATAGAGAACCATGTAGTATATATTAGGTCTGGTCTATAACCAGTATGTGATCCTACGTGTTTTACTTGCTTACGTATATAACTACCAGTGATACGTATATAAGTATTATATTACTATAATTATACTTACATTTTGTTTTGCCATATTATATTTTATTTTATCCACCATATGCATCCTGCATGGTTTATATAAAGAGATTTATATAAACGTGTGCTTGTGTAGAGTATGGCAGCTCCAGTTATTACTATTTCATCTGACGCATTAGAGGAGAGCGTGACATCCATTGTTTCGCGAGTTATCCTTTTCGGCACCATTCCCACAAAGATCCCCATTGTTCCAGATATGCCTACTGACTTACTTACAACACCAAAGTTACCTGCGATTTCACCTTTCTTATGTTCGGATGACTCTGAATCCGAGCCAACCGATGAGTCACCTGAGAGACACATGTCACTTAGACTTCATGATGACGTGATTTCTAGCTGGAGAGACAGGGTTAGATCTCGTCCATCTTCGCCATCAGGATCATCATCACCCGATACTACTATCCTGTCTACAGAGATTGCTACAGCATAACCTACTTGCATATCTACTCCAGTCATTATCGCTTCACCAGCCATTCGTAGCCGTATCCGGACGACCGCCAGGAAGAGTATGTTAGGATTACGACCCGTGATGACGCCATCACTTAGTGCAGCTCTTCGTAGGGTATGTCGGGCTGCACTTTAACTTGAGACATCAACATCCGATACTTCATCCGGATCTTCATCAGATTTAGGACCTGCATCTTCTTTATTTACTAGACCCTCTCGAAAGAGGATTTCGTCTTCAACTACATCCATTCCATCTGCAGTTCACACTGCAGGAGCCCTATCACCGACTCGAGCTGACCTCTTACCACCTCGCAAGAGGTATAGGGGTACATCAGCTATGCATTCAGATGAGTCTAGTGATGAGGGTAGTCTAGTGACGCGGACAGATTCGGACATGGATTTAGACATTCGGGCAAACGTTGAGGTAGTGATTGCGACTGCAGCTACTACGATCGTCGATGGATTAGGTATTGAGCCAGTGTTGGCAGGAGTTGAGGAAGGAGTTGAGGCAGGTTTTGAGCCATGGCTGGCAGTTGTTGAGACTGAGAGTGAGCTGGAGGAGGCAGAGGCCGATGAGGAGGCTGATGCCGAGAGCCAGTCAGAGGGTACCATAGAGATTGGGGTTGAAGTTGCTACATGGATTGATATCCCAGATGACTTGCTTATGCCTGATGCTATAGAGCGATTAGGAAAGCTTGAGGAGGGTATGCAGGGTATGTATGATCACCTGCAAGAGATACCTTTCCAGAGGATAGATGATATATAGATTCGAGACAGATAGAGTAGGAGGGTAGGAACCTGATTGCTAATAATGAGAGATCTGGTTTATTAGCGCGTGTTGTGGCCCTAAAGGGTAGCAACACGAGACTTCGAGATGCTCTAGGTGTTGAGAGAGTGAGAGCTGACAGTTTACAGTGACGTTTGGGCTATGTAAAGGAGGAGCTCAGACAGGTTCGCGAGCTTCGACCTCATGAGAGTCAAAGAATTTAGAGGATGGAGACCTTCATGATGAGGACACAGGATTATCGTCCTTAGACTAGTAGCATCATGAGGTAGGAGTGGATTGTAGTAGTAGTAGTAGTAGTAGTAGTAGTAGTAGTAGTAGTAGTAGTAGTAGTAGTATAGGTAGGAATCTAGTACTCATTTTGGAAAATCATGTAACCGACTTTGGATTTTGTATGAAATGAAATCTTACTATTATTATGACTTTCTCTTATGTTCATATAATTATGTTATTCGTTCGTTTTGGCAAAACGTTATTCTAAATTATTTTATGAACTTTATTTTACGAATTCTAATTACTACATATTTTAACTTTACCCCATTCCAAATCTCACAACGTGTTATAGTTTATGGCTAGAATTATGATTATCACTCGCTCTGGTATGAATCCTGAAGCCATCGAAGAACTAATCTCTTGGCGAGTGGAAGAGGTGTTGGCTGCCCAAGAGGTCAACCGTAACGCTGGACTTATTGATGAGAACCAAAGCCAGAATGGAGATGATAATGATAACGGAAGTGGAGGAAATGGAAAACATGGTAACCATAATGGAGATGGAAACCAGAATGGAGGAAATAGAGGTGCAAAAAGAGATGCACCAGTTGCTAGGGTTTGTACCTACAAGGATTTTCTTAATTGTCAACCACACAACTTTAGTGGTACTGAAGGAGTCGTTGGTTTGGCTAGGTGGTTCGAGAAAATAGATTCGGTGTTTCGTATCAGTAATTGTCCACCGAATTCTCAAGTGAAGTTCGCTACTTTCACTTTGCTAGATGAAGCTCTGACATGGTGGAATTCCCATGTACAGACCATTGGCATTGATGAGGCATATGAGATGCCATGAAAGGATTTGATGAAGCTGATGATTGACGTGTATTTTCTGAGGAATGAGATCCAGAAGCTAGAGAATGAGTTGTGGAACTTGTGTGTCAAAGGGACTGACGTCGCTGGTTATACACAAAGATTCCAGAAGTTGACCTTGCTGTGTCCCAAGATGGTTCTTGAAGAGAACGACAAGATTGAGAGGTTCATCTGGGGTTTGCTAGATAACATTCAAGGTAATGTTACCTCTTCTAAGCTAGTTCGGCTACAAGATGCCATCAGGATGGCTAATGGCCTAATGGATCAGAAAGTTCGTGTGTATGCCGCAAGGAAGGCTGAGCAAAAGAGGAAGTTTGACAACAACCCACGGGGCAACCGTGTACAGCCGCCACCTTTTAAAAGGTAGAACGTGGCTCAAGCTGTCACGGTAGGCAACAATAAGAAAAGAGGGTATGCTGGGAGTGCTTTGTACTGTAACAAGTGCATATTGCACCATGAAGGACCATGCACTGTAAAGTGTACCAACTGCAAGAAGGTGGGCCATATGGCCAGGGATTGTAGGACGGCTATTGCTACCCAAACACCAAGAGCCCCTGTGGTGAACCAGAGAGTTGTGACTTGTTTTGGATGTGGTGGTCAGGGACATTACAAGAGTGATTGCCCTAAACTCAAGAATCAGAATCATGGGAATAAGGTTGCAAGAAATGATGCTCGTAGGAGAGCCTATGCATTATGAGGAGGTGACGGCAACCTAGACTCCAACGTCATTACGGGCACGTTCCTTCTTAATAATCACTATGCATACATCTTATTTGACTCTGGAGCCGATAGAAGCTTTGTATCAACTACGTTTAGTGCCTTAATTGATATCCCTCCTACTGCGTTAGACGTTAGTTATACCGTAGAATTAGCCGATGGGCGAATCACTAAATCTGGCACTATTATTAGGGGTTGTACATTAAACTTGCTAGATCACCCGTTTATACTGACCTAATTCCTATAGAGATAGGTAGCTTTGATGTTGTAATTGGAATGGATTGGTTATCAAAGTATCATGTTGTAATTGTTTGTGACGAAAAGATTGTTCGTATTCCCTACGGCAATGAAATATTAACGGTTCAGGGAGACGGAAGTAGCGAAGGGAGTAACTCGAGATTGAGCATAATCTCGTGCACTAAGACTCAAAAGTACATTCAGAGAGGGTGCCATGTATTTCTGGCACATATTTCGGTAAAGAAGACGGAAGACAAGTCGGAGTAGAAACGACTTAAAGACGTGCCAATCGTTTAGGATTTCCCGGAGGTCTTTCCAGAGGAATTGCCAGGACTTCTGATGCGGAATTTTGCAAAACCACAAAAGTTTTACAATCCTCCTAGGCAGTGAACCTAACCGTTGTAGTGTAGTATAGGTAAGTCCGAGGGATTGATCGTTCTCTAGGGGAATAGTGAGGTAGGTTCGAAGTGTATGTCGCCTAAATCTAAAGATCGATGGATGATTCTTTTTGGTCTTTTCTTGGTTTAATTAAAAGCAAGTAAATCTTGGGTTTTAAGGGGGTGGGTTTAATTTAAGCTAATAACTAATCCAATTATAAAATAAAAAAAGCATAAAAACAATGTCAAAGAAGCGAATATCTTTAGAAGAAGATTCTCCCTAATCTTTGAATATGTATTTGCTTCAACTAGTTATATGGATTATTGATGGGGGTTTAAAGAGACAGATATGGCTTGGTTAAAAACTATCATCATCCCCTCACCCTTCTACACCAATGGCCAATGTCTATGAGGTTGCTCAATCGGAAAAGAACACAAGCATAAAGCATTAAGATTTCCACTATCATACATAATTCGACCTAATGCGACTTAGGTTCCAATATCACATTAGCAAGAGGTGCACTTTGACTAACAACACACACTTACACACAAATCGCCAATTAACTTACCATGCTAGGTTGGCTAAGTCACTACACTTCAATACTTTAGTTGCTAAATAACCAAGAATAAGCCGATTACACGTTAAGGTTGCCTAATCATGCAATATTAGTTTATTACAAATCAATCAATCAATTATAGTATGAAAGCGTATGGATCTTTGATCAAACATGCATGATAAACATCAATAACCATCAACTAACATAAATACACAATCAATCTTAGGGATGATAACATCTAAACAAACACTAAATGAATTAACCAAGCATACTTAATAGAGAATAGTAATCATAATCAACAATAGAGAATAGTAATCATAATCAACAATAGTAATTGAAGACATGAATTAAGATATAAATGATAATCAAACCATTACAAGATATTTATAGATTGAATTAGACCTTCTAAGTTTCTGGAAAAACACCTACCTAAACCCTAGAATCGGACTTAGGGTTGGGGGCTTGATAAAAACGAAGTTATGAGGCTATATTTATAGGCAAACCCTAATTCAAACTTCACGATGCCGTCACCAAAATTCCTGACGCCATCGCGGCGACCTTTTTCACTAAGTTGTATATTTTCTCGTTGCGATTACGTGTGCTGTTGAATCGTCAAAATCCGAGTTCGTATGAAGGAGTTATGATCAAAACAATACCAGGTACTTCATGCGCACGTTAAATGATCATCTTTATATTGAATCTTCTAGGTTTCTTTAGGTCGGCTTCGTTCTAACGTCGTCGTAAGAATCCTGACGCCGTCGCCTTGAATCTTCTGATGCCATCGCAAGGGGTTGCGACGCCGTCTCCAACCACTATTTGGATTTTCTTTAAGATAGTTGGTGTAGGTCCGTAATCTTGTCCGTTTCTTCTCCAATTGAGCCAAGTCATGTATATTTCATCCAAATGTCATCCAAGTGCTAAAAACCTAAAAACGAACGATTAAGCACATAATATGGGCATATTTGCATGATTTAGGGGGTTAAATGACCCCGAAAAAGTGTATAAAATGACACCTCATCAAATACCCCTACACTTGGAATTTGCTTGTCCTCAAGAAAATAGGCTTTTCTACCTAGACAATAGCAATATCAGGGGCATTTAACTTACTCTTTAAAGGAATTTTACAACACAACCTTCTAGACCTCGTAATTTAAAGCACGAAAAGTATATACTAGCACCTCACATAAGTGTTTGGATTCTCTCTTTCTCTCGGGTGTATAATAAATTATAACATAATGGGGAAACGAGAAAATAACACTCATTACCAGTCATAGCATATAAATTACCATAGGATTGGTAAAGGATCAAACCTCCACCGCTAAGCGCAAGTACTAGAATCTACTATCAAAGAGGTCTTTTAAGGGTTGTGATGTGTAGGTGTAAGATAACAATAATGGAAACGGAAATGGATGGATATATTTAGGGAGTGACTTTTTGGGTGGATTTGGAGTGAATGGGTTAGCTAATTATAAGAATACACGTTGGTTTGGTTGCTAAGCCAAGGACTCGGACTAAGATATACAAACTCTACAAAACTCTACACCGATCTCTTTTCTTTTCCTTTCTTGACTCTATGATAAACATAACATAAGCAAATGACAGCCTGTACATTTTTTTCACTTTTTTATACATTTTTTTCGTACACTTTTGCTATGCCATTGCTTAAACATATAATACATCATGGGGGTTTATCGATGCACCCCTACACTTGAACTTTTACATACTCGATATTTACAATCTAACTAATGACCCGAATTGAGGTGGATCAACATAACATGGAGCTTATTGAGCTCTATTGGGGGTAATAAATTACTTCTTCCCCAATTCTTCATAAGATGAATACTACCATGAATCTCAATCGTTCCAAAACTGTATTTACAAGGATAAAGACTTAGCAATCATGTACTCAATAATTAACTTGGGTTAAAACAATAATGTACTAAATATGAGTACATACAAGGTAGACTAAGGTGATTTGGATGTAACAATTGGTTCAAGAGTGACAATGCTCTTCATTAATAGTCTGGCTTAACCAGAAAAATACGAGAACCGTGAAAAAGGATAGGCTCAAAGGGGTATACTAGGGGTATCCTACACTAAATATGAGTGCATGGTAAGGGTGTGGGATAGTTATATAGTCGATGTTTTGTGTCCATTAATAAGATATTACATGTTTAAAACAGGGTAATCCTAGTGCGTCTTATCTAGCAAATCCTAATACTTACTATGCGGTCTCGGGATGCATCACAAAAAACAAGTTCTAGAATTTAATATACTATCGGTACACTCATATAATTTTAATAACGAATACCACTGCTCCAGTAAAAGAAGCGACCAATAAGACCATACGTTTACAATCTTGTAACGACAGAATTGACTTTGATTGCATTCGAACCTTAAACTCGAGAAAGATTTAAAAAGGTATAAATTATCCTTGGATATCGTAAAATGGATACCGAATTCTAAGGTCTAAAGGCGGAACCTATATTTGTAAGTGGAAGTTTGAGGGTTTTTGTGCTAGTCATATACCTTCCTATCCATGAGACGCTATTAATACTCGGTTTTCGTCGGTATGTGTCATAAAAATTTTTAAATTTGGGTCAAAATTACCTTTTACGCTATGTTTCGATATATTACCCATCATTTTAAGGAACAAGTAAATGGTAAATGAAGGAATAGTTTCTAAGGCTTATTCCCCTACACTTAAGTTGAACACTGTCCCTAATGTTCTTTATAAGTACCCGTAAAAACAAATAAAGAGAAAAACAAGTAAAAGAAGCTAGTACTTTCCCGTGGTTTGTCAATAATAGGAAAAGAAACTGCGATAACTGGGTTAAATAGTTCTCTAAGAAGTAGCCAACGAAATTTTCCTTTAGAACTTCAAGTTCTTTCATCAACATTTAAACCTGTAAAATTAAAAAACAGAGACAACTACACCAAGCGTAAAATCCAAGGGTGAATGATAAATACAACCTCATTAACTATGTTGGACTCCACGAAAACAAATAAAGGATATGATGAATGTGTTAATTTAATTGTGGTTTATTGCAGGTTTTATGGAAATTACAAATTCTGGAAATTATACAAGATTAATTTCTCAAAAATTAATTAAAAATCGATTTTCCTGTAACAGGCTTGGCGACGCCGTCAGGGTTAATCCTGATGCCGTCTCTAGGGTCTGTAAAGAAGAATTTTTTTCTTTTCTTTAAAAATCTACGTACACAAGTTCCCATTAGTTATTTCCTGCAAATTTTATTGCAAAAACCACAAAATTGATTAACACAATCATATAACTCAAAACAAACACACAAGACACACTTAAAATGCAAGAAAATAAAAGATTGAGTTGCCTCCCAATAAGCGCTTGTTTTTGTTCGAGTCACGAGCTTGACTCTACGCTTATTTGACGCGCAAAAGGTGGGTCTCCCCTACACTTAAGGTCAAGTGCAGGTGATAGTAGCGATACACACTATTTCGATGGAAGTATGCCACGTGGGGTGAAGGTGGTGTATGAATGGTCAAGGGTTTTATTACCTTCATCTTAAAACTACCTGGACTATATGGGTTGATGGGTGGGTCGGTTCATCTTTTGTCTCCTAGATTTACATCTAAGGGTGAAAAATTGGGTAAAAGTTGAGGCTCTGGTTCATCAACATTAGGAATTTCCCTAGAACTAGGAAAGAGGTCATGACTACAAGTATTCAAGCCTAAGTCATCTAGTTTCATGTGGTCTAAATGTTCTACCTCCATCGGGATTCCTATAGTCTTTTCAACTTCTTCCGGGTGAGTCATGGGCGGTGTGTATACCTCAAATGATGGGAGGACTTGTGGGGTACTTTATGGGCTTGGATTTTATGCCTCACCCACCATCGTATTTAGATCACCTATAGGCTCATCATGTGCATCTAACCATGACATGCACCTAGGTACCTTAACCATAACCATCTCACATTCTAAATCCTCCTTATATGTTTTCTTAGGTTATGACTTAAGCAATTCAATCATATCATCTAACTTATGGGTTATTGCTAGGTAGCTCTTCTCAAAAGTTTGATGCATATGGTCACTTTTCTTAAGGGCCTCACTAACAAAAGTTGATCCTAAACACGAAGGTTGTTCATACGAATCCATCCTAGGTGAAGGCTCATATGTTTTATTAATTTCACTAGGTGAGGTATTTTGTGAGTTTGGATTATGTACTTCTTCATTCATCATCTTATATTTTTCCTCAAGATACTCTAAGTCACTTTGAAAGTCCTCAGGAAAATTGGTTTGATATTATTCTATGAAGCACCATAATAGCTCTTCTGTCCATTTACCCGCCATGATGACAAATGAAAAGTTGGTGAAAGGTTTACGAACAAAAACACAAAGAGAAGATAGACTAAAATAAAGCTACAAAATAAATAAATAAATCTCACTTGATAGGAATCTAGTGAGTAGACCTAAGTTGAATAGACTCCGAAACCTAGACTATTCCCCGGTAATGGCGCCAAAAACTTGATGCAGAATTTTGTAAAACCATAAAAGTTTTACAATCCTCCTATGCAGTGAACCTAACCGTTGTAGTGTAGTATAGGTAAGTCTGAGGGTTGATCGTTCTCTAGGGGAACAGTGAGGTAGGTTTGAAGTATATGTCGCCTAAATCTAAAGATCGAGGGATGATTCTTTTTGGTCTTTTATTGGTTTAATTGAAAGCAAGTAAATCTCGGGTTTTAAAGGGGGTTTTGATTAAGCTGATAACTAATCCTAATTATAAATAAAATAAACTAGAAAACAATGATGCAAAGAAGCGTATTTACTTAGATGAAATTCTCCCTAATCTTGAATATGTATTGTTCTTAACTAGTTAGATGGATTATTGATGGGGGTTTATGACTAATATGGCTTGGTTAAGCGTTCACATCCCCTCACCCTTCTACACCTATGGCCAGTGTCTATGAGGTTGTTCAATCGGACACGTACACAAGCATAAAGCATTAAGATTTCCACTATCATACATAATTCGACCTAATGTGACCTTAGGTTGCCAAGTATCACTAATTAGCCTAGAGGTTGCTCTTTTGACTAACTAACACACACTTACACACAAATTGACAATTAACTTGTCCATGATTAGGTTGCTAAGTCACGTCTCTTAAAGGTCTATTGGTTGCTAAATGACCAAGATAAAACCGATTACACGTTAAGGTTGCCAGATCATGCAATATTAGTTTATTACAAATCAATCAATCAATTATAGTATGAAAGCGTATGGATCATCAATTAAACATGCATGATAAACATCAATAACCATCAACTAACACAAATATACAATCAATCTCAGGAATTATAACATTTAAACAAACACTAGATGAATTAACCAAGCACACTTAATAGAGAATAGTAATCATAATCAACAATAGTAATTGAAGACATGAATTAAGATATAAATGATAATCAAACCATTACAAGATGTTTATGGATTGAATTGGACCTTCTAAGTTGCTGGAAAAACACCTACCCAAACCCTAGAATCGGACTTAGGGTTGGGGGCTTGATAAAAATGAAGTTATGAGGCTATATTTATAGGCAAACCCTAATTCGAACTTCACGACGCCGTCACCAATAGTCCTGACGCCGTCGCGGCGACCTTTTTTACTAAGTTGTAGATTTTCTCGCTACGATCGCGTGGGCTATTGAATCGTCGAAATCCAAGTTCATATGAAGGAGTTATGATCAAAACAATATCAGGTACTTCGCGCGCACGTTGAATGATCATCTTTATCTTGAATCTTCTAGGGTTTCTTTAGGTCGGCTTCGTTCTAACGCCGTCATGAGAATCCTGACGTCGTCGCCTTGAATCTTTTGACGTCGTCACAAGGAGTTGCGACGCCGTCTCCAGCTACTGTTTGGATTTTCTTCAAGATAGTTGGTGTAGGTCCATAATCTTGTCCGTTTCTTCTCCAAATGAGCCCACGTCACGTATATTTCCTCCAAATGCCATCCAAGTGCTAAAAACCTGAAAACCTAAAAACCTAAAAACGAATGATTAAGGACATAATCTGGGCATATTTACATGATTTAGGGGGTTAAATGACCCCGAAAAAGTGTATTAATTGACACCTCATCAACTTCCGCCAATGACAAGTCGAATTTCAAATCGACTTAGTCCCCGGTGTTGCACCCGTAGCATGAGCTCCTTATCGGTTAGCACCGTCTGAGATGCAAGAGTTGTCCGCTCAGTTGCAAGAACTTATTAAAAAGGGTTACATAAGACCAAGTTCCTCACCCTGGGGAGCTTCAGTTTTATTCGTCAAGAAGAAGGATGGATCGTTCCGCATGTGCATTGATTATCGTCAACTGAACAAGCTTATAGTTAAGAACCGTTATCCGCTCCCAAGGATCGAAGATTTGTTTGATCAGTTGCAAGGGTCGAGTGTCTACTCTAAGATCGACCTGAGATCCGGTTATCACCAACTCAGAGTTCAAGAGGAAGACATTCCAAAGACAGCGTTTAGGACTCGTTATGGTCATTATGAGTTCTAAGTAATGCCTTTTGGATTGACCAATGCACTGGCAGTATTCATGGACTTGATGAACCGGGTATGCAAACCATACCTGGACAAGTTCGTGATCGTGTTCATCGATGATATATTGATTTACTCCAAGAGTAAGGAGGAACACGAAGAGCAACTTAAGCTAATTCTAGAATTACTTAAGAAGGAGGAATTGTACGATAAGTTCTCAAAGTGCGATTTTTGGCTCTCTAAGGTACAATTTCTCGGTCACGTGATTGATAGAGAAGGCGTCCACGTTGATCCAGCTAAGATCGAGTCGATTAAGGATTGGGCATCGCCAAAGACTCCAACAGAAATTCACCAATTCTTAGGTCTTGCCTGTCACACCCCTAAAATCTGACAACAAGGATGGGACGATAACATTTGGGGTGCAACGTCATAGCACAACACTCAAGTAATAGGAAACGACCTAAAAAGGGGCGTTTTAAAATA
>BQNB010078877.1:0-23889 GCA_026074375.1 Tanacetum coccineum | reverse complement strand
ATTAGCTTCAAAAATAACAGTTTCATTTTTAGTGACATCTATTCTAGCACGAGGTTCTACTGTGGTGGTCATTGTTTTATAATATATCTATATATAACTACTAAAGGATCTAATCCTTCTTTTATTTCTATATTTTTTGTCTTATCTCTAGAGTTAACAGATCTAATATATTTGGATCTTTTAAAGCTATTGTAAAATTTGGATAACAATTAAAATATATGGGGCCATTACATATATTAGACTCAGCTAAAGCTAGCAACGACTGATCAAACTTAAGTAATCTAGCATCTCTTAGTATCATGCAAATAGGTGCATCAATCCCTATTCTAGTCAAGGGTTTTATAGCTATCTGAACTAATCCAATATGTAGAAATTTATATGACTTTCTGTGTTCTTTAATAGCTTTTTCAGAAAATAATTTTATACTTTGATGATCTTGTAATAAAGGTAAAGTTTTCTCAGTAGTATTAATAGAATAACTTTGGAAAAATTCAAATGATCCAATTCTATAAATAGTTTTAACATCTTGCTTAGGAATATTCTAATTTTGTAATTTATTTTCTATATTTGAAATCATAATTTCAACAGAATTAGTATGATCTTGTTCTTCTTCAATATCAGAAGAGGAACCATTCTTTCGACTTAGTAATAGTTTTGATATCTTATTCATGATGAATTATATTGTTTATATTGTGTTAAAGACAACTGAATAAAGTTTATATTACCTGAATATACAATTCCACGGGAACATCCCCATATCGTCCTGGTACGGCCGTCTTACGCTCCCTGGTGCGGCTAATTCCAACGGACATGATCGACAGGACTTACCAACGCAGTCATGTAGTATTCATTTAATATGGAACTTATTCATTGGTTTAACATAACATTAACATTGTAATTCATTAATTATAAGACATGAAACCTATTACTTTACCTTCAAATGGCTCTGATACCAATAGGGGACAGGATCAATACTAATTAAGTCAATATTAGTTTATAGTAAAATATATAATAAAAAGTTCTATTTGAATAATACAAAACATCATGTATATAAGAAAAAAGGAATAAGTAGTAAAAAAGAATTAGGAAATTTTTGTGAACAATATGGTTACGAACCATTAAAAGAATCAAATATCTATATTAAAGAAGACAGCTAAGAAGATTTCTAGAAGGCAAGACGTAAGCGATGATGACAGAAGGCAATAGCAACTGAAAAAGACAGCAAGGACAATAATGCAAAAAGGATAAAGAAGGACAATAATGTGCTCATCCACTATCAAAAAAAAAAAGGCAGACAGCAAGGACAATAATGCAAAAAAATAAATAATGACAAGACTTAACCGATAATTGCTGGTTACCAAATAAATTTCAAGAAGTTTTTCAACTATAAAAAGAAAAGACTTCATCAAAGAAAGGCATAATCCATTTTATGAAGAAAAAACCCACACTTATATTATCCACCTCCCAATGTTCAAAAACCTTAGATTTTCAGATTATTGTATCTCGAGTACCTTTAAACCAGACGTTAGATCGGACTTTTATCTCTGAAAAAAGTTGTTAAAATCAATCGAAGATCCCCAACAGCTCAACCTTAATCAATAATATACAAAGCATAAGTTCTCAAAAATGGCATACTAAAGTTAACATAACAATAAATGGAGAATTTAGATTATCATTAATAGCTTTATTAGATTCTGGAGCAGATTTAAATTGTATACAAGAAGGACTAGTTCCTACCAAATATTATGAAAAGTCATCACAAAGAGTTGCTGGATTTAATGGTTCTAGGTTAAATATAAGTTATAAATTATCTAATGTCCATATTTGCAAAGATAATTATTGTTTCAAAACACATCTTATATTAGTAAAGAATCTAAGTTCCCAGATCATATTAGGATCACCTTTTATAACAAAATTATACCCTTTTGGAGTAAGTGAAAAAGGTCTTTTTACCAGGATATTAAATAAAGAAATTACTTTTGAATTCATAACTCCAGTAAAAATTAGAGAAGTAAATGTTTTAGAAAACAAAAGAAAACATATAAAGTATTTAATAAATGAAATAAACGATATAAGAATTAAGAATCTATTACAAGATAACCATATAAAAAATAGAGTTAAATATCTCGAAGAAAAATTCAAAAATAATGTCTGTGCTACTACACCAAATGCATTTTGGAAAAGAAAACAACATATTATTGAATTACCATATACTAAAGATTTTAATGAAAGGAATATTCCTACAAAATCAAAATCTATACATATGTCTCAAGAACTAGAAACCCATTGTAAAAAAGAGATACAAGAATTATTAGAAAAGAAATTAATAAGATCTTCAAAGTCTCCATGGTCATGCTCGGCCTTCTATGTTATGAATCAAGCTGAAATTGAAAGAGGAGCACCTAGATTAGTCATAAACTATAAACCATTAAACAAAGTGTTAGAATGGATTAGATACCCTATACCTAATAAAAGAGACTTATTAAAGAAATTATATGAGTCAAAAATATTTTCAAAATTCGACATGAAATCAGGATTCTGGCAAATCCAAATAGATAAAAAAGATAAATATAAAACAGGATTTAATGTACCTTTTGGACATTATGAATGGAATGTAATGCCTTTTGGATTAAAGAATGCCCCTTCAGAATTCCAAAATATTATGAATGATATAATTAATCCTATAAGTAATTTTGCTATTGTATACATTGACGACGTACTAATATTCTCTAAAAATATAGATCAACATTTTAAACATTTAAATATATTTTATAATATTATATTTAAGAATGGTTTAGCAGTTTCTCCTACGAAGATAAGTCTTTTTAAAACAGAAATAAGATTTCTAGGACATGATATAGTTCAAGGAACCATCAAACCTATAAGTAGAAGTCTAGAATTTACAAATAAATTTCCTGATGAAATTAAAGATAAAAAACAATTACAAAGATTTTTAGGATGTCTTAATTATATACACGACTTCTTTAAGGATTTAGGAAGTCTTTGTAAACCATTGTATGATAGACTTAAAAAGAATCATAAACCGTGGACTGAAAACCATACTCAACTTGTTAAAAATATAAAAAATAAGATAAAAGAGTTACCATGTTTAAACATACCACACCCAGATGCTTATCTTATAGTTGAAACAGATGCTAGTGATATAGGCTACGGTGGAATATTAAAACAAAGAATAAAAGACAGTAAAAAAGAAACACTGGTTAGATTTTATTCAGGATCTTGGAATGATACACAAAAGAACTATTCTACTGTTAAAAAAGAAATTTTAAGTATTGTTTTAAATATTAAAAAATTTGAAGATGATCTTTATATGAAACCATTTTTACTAAGAATCGATTGTTTATCTGCAAAGTTTATTATAGAAAAAGATGTAAAAAAATTAATTTCAAAACAAATTTTCGCCAAATGGCAAGCTTTATTAAGTAACTTTGATTTTACTATTGAGCATATTAAAGGAGAAAACAACCATTTACCAGATTTCTTATCTAGAGAATTTCTACAGGGATGACAAGTTCAGACAGAAAAGCTATTATACCAAGACCAAAACCTCCTTCCCTATCATCTCCTTCAACACCTATATAACAGAATAGATTCATACCTCTCACTTCATATCCATCCACCTATAATCCAAGAACAAGACCACCACATTCAGCCATTGCCCAATTACAAAATATACCACAAAGTTTAAGTTCATATATAAGATCCCCAATTACTCAGTCTTTCCCTTTTCCAAAATCTTCCTCAGAAAACCCAGGATTTCAGATTAACCCCTATAAACAAGTTGTTAAGATTTTAGAACCTATAGAAGAACAAAAGTTAAATCAGGGATTTTTATCTTTGATTGACTTTATATTTCCAAGAAACACTCACTTTTATAACAATGACTATCAAACAAGAGAATATTATGAAGCAGTTTTGATAGAAAGCAGATCTATTAGTATTCATCATACTTACAATAAACAAGAACCAGACAAAATCAATTTTAGTAAAGTCAAGATTATTAAGGTTTTATCTTTAGAAGATTGGGACAACAGACCTTTTACCAATAAAGTTTTATCAAATTATCCAACATATCCAGGTTATAATTATTACGATTATCAAGAAGCATGGTTCAAGGCATTTTTGTTAAGAAACCATACCCATACATGGTTTTTCCATTTCACAGAAGAATTTTCAAATAAATATCCAAGATGGTTTGTTAATTGGTTTAGATATATGGGAAGTATTCCAGAAATATTTCCACCAAGAGTTTTACACAGGTATAATCAATACAAAGTTATGTTTGCTCAAGAAAGTGCATCTCCTTTTGAGTACACTTTACAATTTTCCGTTATATTTAGAATTCCATGGATTATGTCATTTACATATAAAAAGAAAGAAGCAGAAGGAACATCACCACCATCGTTGTTACGACAATATAGTGTTAAATGGTGGAAACAAGTTCAAGAAAGTCAAGCAGATGAAAAGGCGGTTATAGCATATCGCAACAGTCTTATTAAAAGATCTTCAGGACCATCTACTCCAAAATCATCCTCATCAGATGCTGAAACTATACAAAAGATCAAAGCATGTAAAACAAACAAAGAGTATTACGATTTATTGAATGAAATAAGGTCATCTCCTACACCAAGTGAAGATATATTTCAAGATTCCCCAGACCCATATGAAGATGAAAATTTTTTAGATTTTTAATTTAGAATTTTAATAATAAGTTTTAATCATTTTGTAAAATGTAATCATAAAAGAATCAAATATCTATATTAAAGAAGACAGCTAAGAAGATTTCTAGAAGGCAAGACGTAAGCAATGATGACAGAAGGCAATAGCAATAGAAAAAGACAGCAAGGACAATAATACAAGAAGGATAAAGAAGGACAATAATGTGCTCATCCACTATCAAAAAGAAAAAGGCAGACAGCAAGGACAATAATGCAAGAAGGATAATAATGACAAGACTTAACCGATAATTGCCGATTACCAAAGAAATTTCAAGAAGATTTTCATCTATAAAAAGAGGAGACTTCATCAAAGAAAGGCAGAATCCATTTTATGAAGAAAAAACCCACACTTATATTATCCACATCCCAATGTTCAAAAACCTTAGATTTTCATATTATTGTATCTCCAGTACCTTTAAAACAGACGTTAGATCAGACTTTTATCTCTGAAAAAAGTTGTAATCAAGATTTTAATAAAGGTATAATTTTATAAAGATTTCTCTTATGAATTATTTAAATTTTCTATTAATCATTACAAATTTGATTGCAATAATCGAAATTCTTATATACGTGATGTTTTGTATTATTCAAATAGAACTTTTTATTATATATTTTACTATAAACTAATATTGACTTAATTAGTATTGACCCAGTCCCCTATTGGTATCAGAGCCATTTGAAGGTAAAGTAATAGGTTTCATGTCTTATAATTAATGAATTACAATGTTAATGTTATGTTAAACCAATGAATAAGTTCCATATTAAATGAATACTACATGACTGCGTTGGTAAGTCCTGTCTAACATGTCCGTTGCATTAGCCGCACCAGAGCTAAGACACCGTACAGGACGAGTATGGGGATTGTATCCGTGGAATTGTATATTCAGGTAATATAAACTTTATTTAGTTGTCTTTAACACAATATAAACAATATAATTCATCATGAATAAGATATCAAAACTATTACTAAATCGAAAGAATGGTTCCTCTTCTGATATTGAAGAAGAACATATCCAGTACAAATTTCTGTTGAAATTATGATTTCAAATATAGAAAATAAATTACAAAATTGGAATATTCCTAAGCAAGATGTTAAAACTATTTATAGAATTGGATCATTTGAATTTTTCCAAAGTTATTCTATTAATACTACTGAGAAAACTTTACCTATATTACAAGATCATCAAAGTATAAAACTATTCTCTGAAAAAGCTATTAAAGAACATAGAAAATCATGTAAATTTCTACATATTGGTTTAGTTCAAATAGCTATAAAACCTTTGACTAGAATAGGGATTGATGCACCCATTTGCATGATACTAAGAGATGCTAGATTACTTAAGTTTGATCAGTCGTTGCTAGCTTTAGCTGAGTCTAATATATGTAATGGCCCTATATATTTTAATTGTTATCCAAATTTTACAATAGCTTTAAAAGATCCAAATATACTAGATGTCTTAACTTTAGATATAAAGACAAAAAATATGGAAATAAAAGAAGGATCAGATCCTTTAGTAGTTATATATAGAGTATATTATAAAACAATGACTACTACAGTAGACCCTCGTGCTAGAATAGATGTCACTAAAAATGAAACTGATATTTTTAAAGCTAATCTAGAAAACTCACAGATATGTACTCCTAAAAGATTAAAATGGGATGAAATAACAAGAAATCAAACATGGAATCTAGAAGAAATGGTCAAACCAAAACCTTTAAAATTAAATAAAGATGTAACTAATATTTTAGAACATACGAATGGAAATATAGAAATATCTTTTGGAAACAAGATAGGTGAATCATCTAGACATTCAACATACATACCTTCAAACTTTATAAACGAAGAAGATAAGATATATTTAAAAAGAGCTCAATCTATGAAAATGAAAGGCGTCGATTTTAATAATTCTATACCTAAACCTTTATATGAAAACGATGATAAGAGTGATGATTGTAGTATTTATAATTACAAACCATCAGAAATAGACAATTATGAACAACTAAAATGAGTTATTATTCACAAAATCTTAAAAGAGAAATAAATTGGTATAGAGAAACTATAATAAGAGATAAAGAAAATTTAGATATTATTAAACAAGAATTATTCACAGGAAATAATGTTATATCTTTTAAAGCACATACAAGAAGATATATAGATTTATCCAAACATATATTTCGTTTAAAACAAAAGCTAAAAAATCTTAAAAGATTAATTCATTAAATGGAAACATCTACATCCAAATTAAATATAGAATATTTAAAAAATGAAATATATAATTATTATAATAATCATAATCTAAATTGGTATCTTTTAACCTTTAATGAACAAGAAAGATTAATTCATGAAATCGAATGGACTATGTATATTTTTGATAAAAAAGAAAATATATTATTTTTCTCATGGTTTCAATTATATTGTATTGAAAACAATATTGATTTTCCTTTTAGTGAAAAAATACAAGAAACCACAAATATAAATAGAACATATATGGATTTAAAAACAAAAGAAACTATAACTATTATACATCCACCTAAAAATGATGTATTAATAAATAAAGAATTTATAGGAATAAATCTATCTAAAGACAATGAAGATGAGAAAAAACGTTTATCTATGATAATCTATCAAAACAATTATACTAATGAAATGTTAAATACTATAGGACAACAATTAAATAGAATAGAAAATTGTAATTATGAAGCAAGTACTTCACAAACAAATCAAGTAACTATAGAAGAAAATACTATATTTATACCATATAATATAGACATGACTATAAACTTAGGAAAACAAGATATTATACTACAAGAAATTGAGAAAAAATTATCTTAATTACAAATATCAAATATAAATGAAAAAGATAGCAGCTCAAAAGAAGACATTTTAGACATAGAAAATCAATTTAAAATAGATGAAGTAAATAAAATAAAATATACATCAAACAATACTTACACTCCAATACCAGAAACAAGAAATTATTATCACAGACCCACACCACCAGATGTACAATACGAAGAACGTCAAACGTTAACACAAGCCAGATACGATGGTACATCAATATATGAATGGAATATAGATGGTCAAACAGAATATCAAATATTAAATTTATTACAAGAAATGACTATGGCATCAAATGCCTATAAAACGCGTAACAGTAGTGAAGAAAAAAATAGTTAAAGTTCTTATATCAGGATTTACAGGAAGTCTAAAAGGTTGGTGGGATAATTATGTAACAGATATGGACAAACTAGTAATCTGTTCAGCTAAGAAAACTATAGTAAAGGTAGAAAATAATGTACAAAACCAAACTCAAGAAGACGATATGGTTAATACTTTTTTTTTTGAACGGCGATTTATTAAAACACTAGCAAGGAGCTAGATCAAACAAGAACAATATAAGGGTTCTTAAGCCAATCGTCCCACTTGAACGATGCTTTACATCTGAATTTACACCAATAAAAAGAACAAGAAACTAAATTATCAAATATCAGCGCCTTTTCAGGGATCTTCTTATCAAACAGAAGCTTGTTGCGAAAGTTTCACATATACCACCACAAACCATAGTATACACCCACAAGAACGCCTTTGAGTTTGGATTGAATCCGAATAGAAACCAACCAAACTTGCCATTCCTCGTAAGAATTCACATCCGAATAGTCGATATTCCACCAAGAAGATATCTTACGCATAATCTGTCTCACTACAACGCATTGAAAAAAAATATGGTTTGTCGATTCCACACCGGCATTACAAATGGGACAAACAATCGAATCAATATCCATTCCACGACGAGAGATATTAAAACGCGTTGGGAGCGCGTTAGATTTGACTTTCCAAGCTATGATATTCACCTTGATTGGCACGGATTTAACCCACCTAGTCGGCAAACTAACATCCTGAAACCGATTCCCATCAATCTCCTTTCGAATTGAAGCCACTGAAAAGACCCCATCACTTTCTAACGTCCAAACGTAACGATCTTCGCAAGGCACGAGAGTAGTCATCCGAGAAATCTCAGCCAACGCTATATTAAAAAACTTTGTTGGAAATCCACATGCTTATCAAGAAAGAAATTCTTCAATTTTATTAAATCTAACATGTAGAAAATTATCAGATTTTCGATGGTATAAAGATGTTTTTATAACTAAAGTTATAACTTAGGTAATCCTGCAATAAACCTTTCTTTCCAATAAGCTTCTTTAATGTTAGGTCTGGTTGTAACTTTAGTTATAAAAACATCTTTATACCATCGAAAAAAACCTTAGATTTTCATATTATTGTATCTCCAGTACCTTTAAAACAGACGTTAGATCAGACTTTTATCTCTGAAAAAAGTTGTAATCAAGATTTTAATAAAGGTATATTTTTATAAAGATTTCTGTTATGAATTATTTAAGTTTTCTATTAATCATTACAAATTTGATTGCAATAATCGAAATTCTTATATACATGATGTTTTGTATTATTCAAATAGAACTTTTTATTATATATTTTACTATAAACTAATATTGACTTAATTAGTATTGATCCTGAAGACGCATCCTCGCTAACACCTGCATACAAAAAATAGAGAAAAGAAAAATATATAAGACAAAGACCTAGTGTAATCGGAACCAAAAGTAAATGAAGAGACAAGCTTACCATGAGACACGTAAAAACTGGCTCGGGTAGCCCTCCTCACGCCCCCAGACAGCTCAGCATAAGCTCCGACTTCCTTATATGGAAGAAGAATTGGAGGATAAGTCACATCTAGTCCAAGGCTCGGATCAAAAGTTTGAAGTGGGATAACATTTATATGCTCACCTTGGCTGACATCGTTGAGGTTCCCAATATCCTCCATAGCAAACTCTGAGCCATCACGCTGATCATCATCATCAAGAGTACCATCGTCAGTCTGCTTGACTTCATCTCCAGCTGCTAATCCACTAGAACCTGCTCCAGACCCTTTCTTGCTCGATCTGGTCTTCTTGGCCACATTGGTGGATATCTCCGGCCCACTAGAGGCTTTTCGCTTGGCCGCGTAATCAGCCTTTGTGGCTACCTTATGATCAGGTCGGGTAACGGCAATTTCCTCTGGGGAAGCACGAGGGATAGCAGTACCCGCTAGGGCAGGTGATGTGGTGTGATCAGCAACTCTGCCCAAAATAGAAGTGTCTAGCCCGTGTGGCTCTTCCCGTACCGTGGCCTTATCCAAGGAAGGCATGCAAAGGAAGTCATAGATACTCATAACTGTAAAAAAAGGGAGGAGAAATTCGTTAGGTATGGTTAGAAGAGCTAAATAACAACACTTAGAAAAATATATGAACCCCCCCTACCGGTGTTATCAGAACGTCTCAGCACGGGATCACACATCGGGTTACGCCAAGCTCTACTAAGCCCAGACCGAACCAACACCCCATCCGAGATATCACGAAGTTTCACAATATGAGCCTTCAGTTGGCCAACGTGACTCTGGTTAAAATTGGTAGGAACCTTATCTGTAATACATGAATCGGGATGTCTCCAAGGCATGTGAAATGGAATAGCCCTACGGTCTATCAAGAAAAATTTCTCCTTCCAAAGTTTCAACCCAGACTTAGCAACTTCCATACACACAGGTGCAGGATCCCCACATTTAGCAAAAGAGAACCAATCCCCCTGTTTGGAGAGTGTCTGAAATACCCGAAATAAAGTAACCGTAGGCTCTATGTTTAAACTCCGACAGAGAACCTCAAATGTAATCACCTTGCTCAGACCTAGAGGAACTAGCTGAGAGATATGCACCTTAAAATATTTCAACACCACTAGGAGGGAGGAGGAAAAAGGAATCCTAACACCCGAAGAGTCAAAAATCCTAGAATATATACCAATGGCCGTATCTCCGGCCGAGAGATTTATCATCCTAAAGTTGGGATCAGGCAGGCGAGGTCTCAAATCTAAGGGGATATCATAAGTGGCAATTAAAGTCTCAAGTTCGGTATCCTTCAATCGAGAAACATACGTATGCATATCTTTTTTAGCCATAAGGAAAATAAGGTAAAATCTAAAGAATACCTCGAGAGATTGTTGGAAAAAATCGATCGAACCCCTTTAGATCTAGCCTCCGGACGAAAACAAACAACCCCGGACGAGCAAACAAACAACTCCGGACGAAGCAAATAAACCACCTCTGGACGAAGCCAAATAATCACCTCCGGACGAGATTAGAACCCAACTCCGAACCAAATCCTCCAGACGAGCACTTGCGCCTCCGAACCGAGCCGCTCCGGACGAGAACCTATACCTCCGGACGAAATTAAATTCAAACCCACCGGACGAGAACCTTTACCTCCGGAGGAAATCAAATCTAAGCCCTCTGGACTAGAGAATCAAAACCCTCTGATCGAGCCAAACGAGACCCTCCGGACGAGCTCAAATAAACCTACTCCAAACTAGACCCTCCGGACGAGCTCACCTCCGATCGAGCCAAACGAGACTCTCCGGACGAGCTCAAACAAACCTACTCCAAGCTAAACCCTCCGGATGGGCTCTCCTCCGATCGAGCCAAATAAAACACCTCGGATGAGGTCACGTACCAGCCGATCAAGATCCGACAAACCCACCTCCAGACGAGAGCGCCGGAAAAGGGAAACACAAAAAAAAAACTTTGGTGAAGTAGTAGGTGAAAAAAATTTAGAGGTGATGAGGTAAAAATGAAAAGGATGAGTGGTATTTATAATACTTTGAGAAAGCTTGAAGGATAGGAGGCTTGAGGGATGTTGGGCCCAAGAAACCCGTGACGTATGGGCTATTTAGTCCGGACGTGTCATTAGACACAAGTGTCCAATAGCCATGGTATACGGGTTAGTTGGTTCGGACACGTCCCGATGGACCCGTAGCGCGCACTCCAAAGTAACCAAAATTTTTGCTTCAAAACTTTGTGCTGGTAAAAAAAACCTCGATATATCCTACGGCGGTTGGGACGCTTGGTCCCGATCGACTGGACAAAGTCTTCTCTTTTTTATGTCAAAGCACCACTCTTAAAATACGTTGATACTATAATAGGGGGTCATGATGAGGTATGGTCTCCTCCCGGATGCTTAGGACGGAGACAATCACTATTAACTCCTTAATATTATTAAGGCAAAAAAACTACTCTACGTTATGAAAGGTCCACTGGGATTATCTGGGGTTGGGTGACGAAGGCCACACTCAGGTCAGAGGCAATAACTAGGGAGTAGTGTTCATCAGGAGGTGAGTATGATGTTAGTAGCTATGTTCCCTCAGGAAGCAAGGTAGCAAAGCCAGTCAGTTAGTAGTTAGTCCCCACGGGAGGGCAAGGAGGCATGCCAGTCAGAAGTAGCCTAGTCCTCAGAAGGCAAGGAGCAGCCAGTCAGGAATAGCTAGTCCCCTCAGAAGGCAAGGACCAGCCAGTCAGGAATAGCTAGTCCCATCAGAAGGCAAGGGACTTCCAGTCAGGAATTGCTCTAGTCCCATCAGAAGGCAAGGACCATCCGTCAGGAATAGCTAGTCCTCTCAGAAGGAAAGGACCAGCCAGTCAGGAATAGCAGTCCCCTACAGGGAGCAGAGGAGCAGCCTAAGTCAGGATAGCTAGTCCCATCAGGATCGAGTGGCAAGGAGTGCCAGTCTGAGTAGATAGTCTCCTTCAGGAGTGACAAGGACAGCAATGTTCTATCGGGAGCTAGGTACCTTCGCGACTGAGTTAGATGTACAAATTTCAAGACGTATGGTCGTATGGTCCATAACCAGTACTTGGAGCATGAAGACAACTTTGACCCCGAGGACAAAGTCTGATACATGCCAGGGACTTACGTGTTGCCCCTAAAAGACAATTTGGACACATAAGACAAAGTCTGATGCATGCTAGCGACTGACGTGATGCCTTTAGAAGACAACTTAGCTTCCACAATACTCGTGTCTTGGAGCTAAGCCCAGGTAGTATATAAAGAACTGTTCACACACATGAATAGGGAAGTTACACACACACTTCTCCTTACTCTCTCTCTAGTTTCTCTCACTTAAACTTATATCAAGCATACACTTACTCTCACGCCGAAGCTTGGTCTCAGATTCAAAACCCGAGGCGAGCTAACAGTGTTCTTTCTTATTTCAGCCTAAGAGACGAAGGAGTAGCTGCAGGATCTCCTGAGGATCAGGGCTGAAGAGCATCTACAGAAATTTGCTCGAACAGTTCTCACTTTAAATTATGTATTGAATCAGATATGTATATATGTGCACACATGTCTTAGGGTTCGCTAACATATGTTGAATTAAAAAAAATAGTTTTTCGTTTCCAATAGCTTTTGAATTCCTAATACAGAACGTAATAGCATGCAAAATCCCGAAATAGAAAAACTTGGTCCCAAACAGCTCAAGGCTTGGTCCAAAACACCCAAATCTTGTTCCTTAACCGAGAATCTGGCCTAAAATACTCCCACTCCACTCCTGGCAATGTTTGTCTTGTCCTTAACTACCCATCACATAACTACCCACCACTCTGGTCACATTCTCACCACCTCTACATCGGCGACACAAACACCTAACCAAACACTTAAAAATACCCTCATATGGTATCAAGTAGGGCTGAGAAAAACAAATCGAAAATTGAACCGAACTAAAAAACCAGGCCGAATCGGTTCAATCGAACCAAACCAACCATATTTGGTTTGGTTTTTTGGTTCTATATATTTATGATTTTCGGTTGTAGTTTGGTTCAGTTCGAGTCAAAACCGAGAAAAATACACAAACCGTATAAACCGAACCAAACCGAATGGACCGACACAACCGAACCGAACTGAACCACTTCGGTGTGATTCTTGGTTAGTTTGGCTGAGTTCGGTTTTGGTCGGTTCGGGTCGGTTTTGACCCAATGCTCAGCCAAGTATTAACATAAAAGACCACGCTAAGGTTGAACATAACAAGAAGAATTGACCACGTCAATTGATCACTGTATCAAAAAAAGTAGCCGAAGGACCAAGCCTAAGGTATTAACATAAAAGGCTGCTACTTAACCCGGGGTCAAAGATCCTTTTACCAAAAAAACCATAAAAAGGAGCATGTATGCAATGGTATCTTATAGCCACGAATGAGCAAAATCCAACTAATTGTAATGCAAGGAATACAATTATACAGTAAAATCAAGAAAGATATCATTACACAATAAAAACGCTTGCATTCACTAGATGGTGAAGTTTCAGTTTACAGCCAAAAAAATAATAGCCGAGGCAAGTTTTACAAAATGCAATGCCTCTTCATCCTTCAAATCCCATTTAATTGTGTTGCACAACATAACATTCTCAACAAAATAGGATTTCTACATTCCAAGACATGATAGCCATAAAACCCTATATTTACTTCATCTTTGACCAACAAATCAACGCCTTTGGACTTGAAAAACACTTGTATAAGATGTCACCGAACTTTTCTTTGGCATGGATATATGAAAGAGGAAGTAGATGCAATCCGACTTTGGTAAACAAGACACTGATGACACGGACTGATGCATGACTCAAAATTGCTCCCTCCAAATGGCATAGTTCGAAAAATATAACAAACGGAAATGAATGATGTGTAAAAGGGAAAAAAAATGAATGGCGCATACTGTAACGGTTTCCTAAAGCTAAGTGTATGCAAGCCCTGACCCGACTTGAGTATATAGCAGAACAAAAGGAAGACTTGAGTCCCAGCTCACACAAACAAGACAGTTTACTTTGATGCAAAGACTCAAAACTGACCGATGGATTTTGACGACCAAAGCAAGTGTGGCACCAGCAGAATGAAATGGGGTCCTTCGGAGGTTTGAAACGATGAATCTTGATTATAAGGCACAGACAAAACCACATCTCCCACAACCCCAATCAACCTAAACCATAATGCCACTTTTACCTGTGGAGACAGAAGAACCAAGCTTCCGAAACTCCCATGCTGACGACCTGACAAGACAGACGGACCTGGACTAGACTGAACCATATGCATGGAGGGACTTCTAAATTAAAAGTAAAAAATGTATGTACCAAAGGGCAGTAAGCTCAAACAGATATAGCGCGAGTAATGGCCAACTTGGCCCACTCAGCAGATTCCTTGATTAAATGATCATCTGATGACAAACACTCATTTAGAAAGTCTTTGCTTGATAGCGATTGCTGAATCAATGAGCCGGCGTTACTTCCGAGAGTATCAGCTAGATCTCCAAGAACTCCAATGGCAGTTTTCATCACAACATCATCCCTAAAAGTATGAAACAGAAATCACGTCAGAAAATGGATATTTCGTCCCAAATTCTTGCAATTGAATCGACCCGGCTGATAAAGTATGTCTAAGGATATATAAAAGATTAGACAGAAAGAATATATGAGGTACGGCCGTACGGGTTAAAATGTTTAGAAGTCGCAAAAATGTATTCTTGTTGCATACTTCGAAGTAAAAATATCAGATAACAGAACATAATAAAATTCATAAACTACTAGACAGCTATTATTTATAAGCTTGAAAACAAAAAGTGTAAAATTAACTCCACCCAATTTCAACGATACAAAAGAATTACTCGTTTTACCCGCCCATTTAGCCACCTTTATAAATAAGCAAACAATATATATGAAACAGCAAAAGTGAAAGAAATTACTTACATATCTTTCTCCATATAAATGAGATCAAGGAACTGGATAATGTGTGGAGCATAGGGAATTAACAGCTGAGTTTTAGGAGAGTTCTTAAAACCCTGGAAAATCCCTGAATACGCCTCCAATATACCATTTCTCAAAAGGTTGGTGTACTCTATCATTTCGTCATCAGCCCCTGATGTATGGGAGGATAACTCTGCAGCACTTTGGAGCATTGGCATCGCATACATCAGGTATTTCTCAAAGTTTTCTCCTATCGCCAGCGCAATATCGCCAAAGCAAGAAAAGATGGGTGGCTTAACTGATCGATGCAATTGGTTGCTTGACAGGTCTTTGAGAAGCTGGGTCATGATCCCATCACACCATGGCAACACCTTATCTTCTATGGCCCTGCAAATATCACCCACCACACCTACAGTCACAGCACACACTTGGTACTCTTCAAAATTCTGAAGACCCATTTCCAGATACTTGTAAAACTCGGGCATATACTTTGCAAAGTCAGGACCCGTTGAGTAGGCAAGCGCTCCAATAGCAAGCATTGCCTCCTCATGAACAGTTGCATTTCGGCACGCAAAAACCCTAAGGAAAAGATTCATAATTTGATCTGCATACTGCATGAAGACATACTTAGTTTGATCTGATGACCCTAGCTTCTGTATAATAACCTGTAAGCACCCACAGAGAAGGCCTTGCAACTCATTCTGCTTTTGTCGCTCATCAGAAGAAAGCTTCTGTTCTTCAAGAGTCTTGTGGAGTTCCATCATGATAACAGGAACAAGCTGCAACACCATGGGAGCTGTTTCATCTGTGGAACACCTGACAACTTCATTCAAAGTCTCATATGCAGCAGTCCTCAATCGAGATTCTCCAGCATCTTCTCTGTGAGTAACTGTCAGAAGAGACTGCACGATTTCTTGGAAATAGGGAGTCAATGGAGACGATTGAACAATATCCTCAAAACCTTGGGCAAGGAAATACAGAGCCCCACATGCTTTTTCAGCAACATTTGGAGCATCCTTCATGCTTTGAAGAAGAACTGTGATGATCTGTTGGCAGTTAGCTGGGGTGACGATGGCTGTCTCCATGGTGGAACCATGAAGAAACTCGAATATTCTTCCAAGGGTCCAAGCTGTCGTGTCCTTAACATGGCTGTTTGGGTCTGTAGTTAAAGCTGTTAGCATGAAATTGAGAGCAACATTTACAAGTGGAACTAACTTATTAGGCGATGGACCCTCCAAGATTGAACCAAATGCATATGTAGCCCCTTCTCTTTGCCTCCAATCAGGTTTCTGAATATTCTCTTCAATAAATGGCATCACGAGAGGAACAATATCATCTCCAACTGTTCTTGCAACCAAACCAAGACACGTACCACCAGCCATTGCAATATTCCATGCACCTTCATCTTGGTCTTGATCTTCTTCTTGCTTCAGTAGAGTCTCTAACAACATGGGTACAAGTGCAGGCAAAGCTTGCTTGATAAAATAGAAGCAAGGAATTTCAGAATCAGCAGTAAAGTCACCTCCGTAGTCTTCCAAAATATCTATTTCCTCATCACAAATTGAGCTCCAGAATTCTATAGCTTGTAGAGCAACAGGCTCCTCGTCTTCTTTCACTGCCTTGGCCGTAATATTAAAGATATCCTGCATGTATGGAGCTATCTTCTCATAATAACTTGATGAAATAGATACCAAACACTCGAATGCTGCTTGCCTAATTTTCACTTCTGGTGACAAAGTCGACTCACAAACAACTTTCATAATGTAGTCTCGCTCCATGTCGTTAGAGAAATTCGCTTGAGCGAAACTGAGAGCGTTATACAATGCCCGAGTTGCAGCAAGCTTGACGTCATTACTACCCTCAGATGGATTCATGCCTTGAACAACAGCTGTAAGTATTTTGTTAACCTGATCTTGTTCTACAACGTCTGGAGAAACTTCTTCACACAAATATCCAAGAGTTTCTAAAGTGGCTTGTTTGACATGAACTGGAACCTGATGAATACTTGATAGCAGTGAACCAATAAGCTCGGGCCATTGCTTCTGTGGGAGCTCTATACCAGCAACTTTAGCAATGACTTGTGATGCAGTCGATCGGGCTTCATGGACAGGAGAAGTGAGTGTCTGCAACAAACATGTCTTTATCTGTGTCTTAACACCCACGTCTAGTGATAACCATCTTTGAACAAGTTCAAACTTTCTATGTTGTTCTTTAGCATCCAATGCGTTCTTAAGAATTAAACCAGCCAATTTACGACTGTCAACAGGCTTCTCCTCACTAGCAAGTTCTCCAGAGAGAGATAACAAAAAACCAGCTAGGTTTTGCTCCTGAAACTGCTTTAAACTTTCTTCTGCGTGCTTCCTAACAGATCCATCAATAGATTGTGCATTCAACAAAACCTGTGTAACCTCATTTGCCATATTTTCTTGGCAAGCGCTCTTTCAAGAGAGCTGTTTCATCACAAAAAAAAACAGATATGTTATACAATGATAACACATGTATGCATACCAAAAGAAAGTTCAACTCTACGAGAAACATTCAAAAACAGAAACTGACAATTTCCAGAATACAAAAGCAAGGACTCTTCAAGATCCTAACTTTGCACTTTATAACAAGTTATCGAGATAAACCCTAGTACTGAAATCAAATGCCAAAATAAGGACACCAATGAAGTAAATATTAAATCAAGATATGTTGTATGTGTGTCGGGAAACTAAATCATGTATGTGTTTCAGGTTCCAAAAATACATCAATTATTTAACAAATGAGTTCATCACTGTAGCACCAGACACCTACTGAAAAGATAACACAATTACAAACATACTTAATATGTAACGCCCTGATTAAACTGTTTCATCACAAAACCAACAACTGATGATTTAAGATAAAAGATTCAAATCAGTCCAACTTTCGGAAAAAGCATCACCAAAACAACGCCGGAAACACCCAAACGTTACAAAAACAAAACTGGAAATACACGAACATAAACGAACAAAAAAATGCAGATAATTTCAAGCTCTGAATTGTATTGCTCAAAAGGCCAGATTTCAATAGTCAAACAAGACCTTTCAATAATCATAGTAATGTAAACTTGAAAAAAAGAACCTTGTAAGTGTGATGATAGACCAGTTAAGCATGGATATCAAATAAGCTCTTAATTAGAACCTCTACAAGTGCGACAACTAAAACCGAGACAAACCAGAACAACAGCCAATCAATCATGCCTAATATGTACACACAGTCTAGAGGCCATTCAAAAAAACCTTAAATATACAAAATTGAAAAACCTACAATACTAAAGTTTTCAAAATTAAATCGAATTTACAGAAACATGAACATTAATCACAGATTATACATAGCATGGAATTAGTGATTGACCCGTTAAGCATGGACACCAATAAAGTATATATCTAAACAATGATATGTGTCTGGAAACCAAGTAAGTAACATGTTCTAAAAATACCTAAATTTTATAAAAGAGGTGCTTGTTTCATAATGCTCATTTGTTATAAACTTATAACGACCTTTACACCCTAATATCTAGCCCAAAACCTTTAAATACATGCAAATGAGTTGTCTCGTAGTAACTTTTCTTTACATACTTAAATCAGTTCTTTGCATTTTTCATATTTTTGTAGAATAAGCAAATACTTAATGCATATATTCTGAGTATGAGAAGAAAAATTAGCAATCTCAAACACCCACGTAATGAGCAAACATTACTAAAATAAACTGTAAACATGACAAAAACTATAGAAAACAGAACATAAACTCTTCAAAATCTGAAATTGTTGCTCGAAACAGGTTATACACAAAAACCTTCTAGTCCACAATTCAATTATCAAAATAAGACCGATTACTTTCTAAAAAATCATCAAAATGTAAATTTTACTAACGACCTAGATGGTTGTATGAGGGTGTTTGGAAATGCTTATTTTTTTCCACTTATGATTCTCTTTATAAGCAAAAGTGGATAAGCAGCACAAAAATACGCACTTTTTGTAAAAATTGCAATAATGCCCCAGAAAATAATGTCACAAATTTTCAATCAAATCCATATCTATAAAATGTTATAGCTTAAATATGGTAAGAAAAAAAAACTAATTTCACCTCAAATAAGAACTTTTAGATAAATCACAAACATGTTAGTGTACCTAAAAATATGCTTCTGGTAAACAATAATCAGATATCAAATAAGCTAAAAAGAAGTAATCAATTCCTAATTCACCCAACGTGTGTAAATATACCAGTTAAAGCATGGATATCAGGTCAAAGAATACATTAATTATAGCAAATAAGTTCATCATCATACCTAGGGGTGAGCAAAACGGACCGCGGACCGGACCGAGAAACCGGCCCGAACCGGACCGACCGGACCGAACCTATTTCGGTCCGGTGTTCGGTCCAGTCCTCGGTCCATCCTTTTCCTTATTTTCGGTTCGGTCCGGTTCGGTCTTACGAAAAAATCGGCATTTATGCCTTGTGACCGAAGACCGAACCGACCCGGACCGAACCATTTCGATCCGGTCTTCGGTCCGGCGTTTTGGCCAAAGTCGGTTTCGGTCTGTCCGGTTCGGTTTTCGGACCGTGAGCAACCCTAATCATACCAGTCATACACCTATTTACTTGTGCAAGTATGGCATCCAAAAAAAAGGGACAAAACTCAACCTCAGCTAACAATCAAGCCTTCGTGCAAAAGACTGTCATCACAAACACAACAACAATACCCAATCGGGGGGAGGTAAGATGTAAACCGTCATACCTCTCTACCCGAGAGAGACTACTTCCGGCAAAAGTGCATCACAAACAGAACTGATGATTTTAAAATTTCTAAAAAATAAACATGTTGGTTTAACAAATACACAAAATTTAGCAAACCGCCATCAAATGGCTCAATGGTAAGGCACCTCACCTAGGATTTAAAAAGCATGAGGCGCCCCGTTGCGCGAAGCAAAAACTCGCCCTTCCCGATACAAAAACATATATAACTACAACTAAAGCCAATAGAATCTATAAGCATTTAAATTTTGTAACCTAAATTAACAAAACTAGCACAAATCACGGATCTAAATACATTAGAATTGAAACAATTAGTCGTAAATATAATAACCGTCAATGATAACAAGATCGTAACTAATAATAATATCAGTAAGTTTATTAAACAGTAAGTATATAACAACGGTGAATGATAAGTATGATTACCAGAGTAATTAATTAATTAAAAACGGCGGTTATTTGAAACAAACCCTAAAAAGACACAGGAAAACAAGACTGACTGAGAGAAACTGTAATACGATTGCGTATCTGTCTCTCTAATTATTGTTATGTATTTTATTTTTTTATTGCTTTTGGGGCCTATTAATACACGTTAAGTGATAACTACAACTAATGTTAGTTTTCTGCTTTAAATTCAAGCTAAATAAATTTTGAGGGTGTCTCGGTTAGAACGAGGTTTTTAACCGCGTTTTGTTGCAAAGCGCGATAATTTACGTTAATTTATGTTAAATGGAGTTTTTCGTTAAGTACGGATGTTTTAACAGTGGGTAAAACAAATGGACTATTTACGTAAAAATTTACGGATCGCTTTTGTAGTGACAGGTAAATAGAAGAGATTTTTTATGTACATTTTTGTTACAATATCAGTCATTAAGGACTAACTTTGCAATGGAACGATAACTCATAGACTATTTCTGTATCAGTCATTAAAGACTAACTTTGCAACGGAACGATAACTCAATGACTATTTTCGTATAGTATTTCTCGGGGTTGGTGAAAATTTTTGTTGGGAAACGTGAGTACTGATAAATGTTATATATATTAATTGGATTTGAATTTGATATGTTTTGAGTCCTTAAGTTATGATCAAAAATAACTATAAGGCTCGTGCATGTACGAAGTTTATATATGTTTTGTTCTTTTAATTAATTCATAAGTAATGAAATTCAGCTCAATACCCAAAGCTACTCACAATATTGACCTTTAACGACTTACATTTTCTCTGTCACTTCAGATTTCTCTCTCTTTCGACCTACATGTGACTTTTTAGGCACAGTAAGACGACATACACTACAAAAAACATAACTCACAAAATAGATTTTGATTAATTCAACACACACAAACAAGCATCTGAATAGGTGCCCTGCTCGACCTGGTTCTACAAAAAAACCCATCAACGACTGATTACGACTTTTGGCTTGCAGGGTGACGACCTGGTCGTAAGTCGGTCGATCGAATGGGTCAACCTCTCATTGTGGGTGCCAATGGTGTAAGTAGTGCTTAACCTTGGCGTAACATATTATTATATTTTTTATCGTCAAACTATATAAAATGACTTCTGTTGTAAAATCACTTGTTATGAATTATTCTCATTGTTACATTTTTTTCTTTGAGATGTCTACACTTTCAAAAAGTATATATACATCATATATGGTATAGTCGGTGATAAAAGAAAATCAAATAAAATAAGTGAAAAAAAAATCAACCGCACATTTTAAGTAAAAATAATAATTAAAATGAGATGTATATATATTTTTATTGGTGCATCTTAAATATGCGGTTATGATTTCTTTTCATTATGTGATCATTTTAATTTTATTTTCGTTTGATTCAAACTCTATTGCGTACATCAAAAATAATTAAGAAGAAAGAAAATAGTAATGCTTTGGTCAAAAGTCAAAAATACAAAAGTGTTCTTGAGTCATTAATTTGGTTGAAATGACATTCTATCAACTTCAGCTTTTCTTTCATCTTTACCAATTCTTTTATGAAAAATGATTGAAAGACTTAAATACTATGTGACTAATTTTATGCCTAAATGGATATGCATGTTGTTTGGTTTGTGCAGAACTGAGTCTATGTGGTGTTACCAACTGAATACTGACACGCATTATACATTTAGACATACCAATTAGGCATGCCAATCAATGTTGCTCTTTTATTAGCCCGTTATAGCTTGTTAGATATAAATTAAAGCACAATAATATTTTACATGAGATGAAAGGGAAGCCACCACAAGAAATAATATTTACATCATTGTGACTATTAACAAAAATGATTCATGGGCTTACCCAATTGTATATTCCCATGCCTATTATTCAAGTTGGGTTAAAAATTACCCAAAATACAAATGGGTAGTAAGGAAAAGTGATTACAGGATACACTTTATCTCATAAAACTATAAAAATAATATTAGGTGACAACAATGTCATTGATTTAAAATTCATTTTAAGATTAAGAATACGTTTGAAGGCTACGTTGATACAACCTAAACGAAACACAACTAGTTGACCAATGTTAAGATTCTATCTGTTACGACCCGAACCAATTTGGACCCATTATCGCCACCTCCACATTTTAAGAAGTTAAGAGGCTTTTGTTAGTTGTTTTTAGATGCACAAACAGGTAGAAAAAATTATGATGTAATTTTTACATTTATTTTTGTTAAAGTGGAGTCCAAAGGAATACCGGACCATATCTGCTTTTGCGCCATGACAATCTCACTCGAATTATGGAGACCTACACATATTAGTACGGGGTTCCCGGCCATTGATGTAGGTTAATGGTAATATGTCAAACTACGAAAAATTTGACATCTTCGTTTTGGTTCCTTTTATGTTAAAAGTATCTTAGTAACTTCATGCATAGATTTTATACTCATAACGATTATATTGTGTCAGAGAAAACCGAGCATGGTGACATATTTTCAAATTTTGGGTTTTTACACACATGCGTCTCACGACAGTATGCTTGTCACCTTTATTTTTATTAGAGCATCAACAATGCAAGACTTTTGCAATAGCTTTTTACTATTTTAAAAAGACTTTTTACCATTGCAACACACAACTTTTCGAATAGCTTTCCTTAAAGATTTGGGGTTCTTCAAACGGTTAGAGCAAGAGTTTTATAACTAATGCTTCATTGTTTTAGCCTCTTTGTAATGTAGTTTTTTCTTATCAAAAAGCTTTTGTAGAAAACGTAGCATTGGAGCATATTTGTAAAATGACTTGATAGAATTGATTGAAAAAATTATTGTAATAAATGAAAAAAATCTTTTTTGGTTTGAGGCATTGTAAATACTCTTATATTACACATATTACACAGTAGCTTATCTTTTTACAAAAACTTTCACTCTAATTTTACCTTGAAAGACGATGTCTTTCACTTCACTTTTGATACTTCACAATAAGTCTATTCTGGTGATTGTATACTCAATTACTCATAATAATATTAGTTGGGTGATTAAAAGAAGAAAAATCACTGAAAACAATTTCGAAAAAAAAACAATATTTATAGCTATTTCTTTTAGCGCTGTGAATTTGTGAAGTCGTTCTTGATGAGGTATGGTCTCCTCAGGATCCATTGGGGAGACAATTACTATTAACTCCTAATATTTCTAAGACAAAATCACTCCATGTCAGAACGGTTCACTGGAATAGCTGGGGTGACGAATGCCACCTCAGGTCGAGAGGCTGTTGACAAAATATAATGCCTAAAAACATTATTAATATTTTTTCACATCTTTACGTTTTGATAATCACAAAATATAAAA
>BQNB010078876.1:0-30417 GCA_026074375.1 Tanacetum coccineum | reverse complement strand
TCCAAATCAAGCAAAGGATGCAAGCTGCTCGTGATCGACAAAACAGTTACGCCAATCTAAAGCGTAAATCGATGGGATTCCAAATTAGGGATAAAGTTATGCTTAAAGTTTTGCCTTGGAAAGGGGTCATGCATTTTGGCAAATGGGGGAAGTTAAACCCCAGGTATGTTGGACCTTTTAAGGTGTTAGAAAAGGTTGGAGAGGTTGCTTACAAGCTCGAGCTTCCTGAGGAGCTGAGCAGAGTTCATAATACGTTTCACGTGTCCAACTTAAAGAAGTGTCATGCCGACGAACCCTTAGCCGTTCCGTTGGATGGACTTCATTTTGATGACAAGCTTCATTTTGTCGAGGAGCCAGTGGAAATCATGGATCGTGAAGTTAAACGGTTGAAGCGAAGCCGAATCCCATTAGTCAAGGTTCGATGGAACTCCAAGCGAGGTCCTGAGTTTACGTGGGAACGCGAGGATCAATTCCGGAAGAAATACCCACACCTCTTCGCAAAGACCGCGCCGTCGTCAAGTGCCGCGTCTTAAGCCTTGAGGACAAGGCTCATCTAACAGGGGGAGACTATAACACCCCGTGTTTTCAAGTCATTGACGACGTCGATAAATCTACTATTTATTTTTAGTGTCGTACGCGTTTGCTTGTAATTTCATGTATTAAGTAAAATCGCGTAAGCTAAAAATTTGCGTTCAATGTAAACGGGCACCAAACAATTAAGCGTTTACATCAATCAAGTATTACATAATTATTTTGAGAATAATTATGGTCATTGTTCATTTATTTTTATTGGTTACGTAAATTTATTACGTTTCGCGATAAAGTACGTTTAGACATACCCGGAACCACGTTAATTAATCTACGCTTCAACAAATACCCACGATTGTACCCAACACTCAAAGTTTTATTAAATTTACCCAAGTTAATATTACTTTACATTTTGCACATTAGGAAATAAAGCAAGACTTATCAAGTTGCAAGTATACATTTTTCATATCAAGACTACACCATTAAATCTAGACATATCTTGTTTCTTTGACCAAAGACCAATACCATGGACTTCCTAAAGACCCTCGCTATGTCTCCCTGACTAGTCATACATGTACATTACTTAAACATTGCAAGAGATAAGAAAAACATAAAACTTAACACTTAGCAAATCAAAAACTCTCTTCTTTTCCTCTCTTGTAGCCCACGGCTACAAACACCCCTCCTAAATAAATCATACAACTTATTTTACAACATATACAAGCATACCTACACTATATCTAAGATACCTCAAGGTGATTTGAAGTATTGGTTAATCATTTTGAAAGGATTAAGGAAAGGAAAAGGAGGCTTAGGGTTTCTAGTTGGATTAGGGTTTTGGAAAGTTGCAAGCTTTGGTTTTTAATCTGAACAAGGGTTTAGATTATATTTCTCATCATCATACATCATAATAATGTCAACTAAAACTCTTTATGTTCTTACATTTATCATTATATGCATATGTTAGTTCTTTATAGCAAAAATCACCATTTAGGACTTTTGAACATGTAAAAAGAGTTTTTACTTGTTATGATCATTTTGTATAGTTTTTCTTATGTTATGTGATAGGTAATATCATGATATAATGGGTATATAAGTAATGTTCCATGTTGGTTAAGTGAAAAGATGCATATGTATGAATTAGGGTTTTAAAAGTACTTAAGGAAAGTTATTATTTTCATAAGTTGTTAATTACTTAATAATCTTATTATCATGGAACCTCATGGACTAAATATGGACTTTAGACTTTATTATATATATGACATATGATATAAAGCAATATGGAAGGCTTGTGGTAAATTTACTAAGTTGAAAAGTGTTTAAAACAAGTATATGAATAAGTATATCTATTGGTTTCAAAGGGGCTGTTGTGGTTCGAATTTAAGGACATCCATATTATTATTTATGAAGATAATACACCTCATGACGATTACAAGCATGTAAAGAACTTGAAAAACAGATAAATAACAAAAAAGTTATGGTAAAAACAAGTTATACGATAAATAAACGAATTTATAAAAGAATTTTTATAAAACAATTTATAAAAATTATATAAAACAGCAAGTTTAGTATTTTTAACAGATTACACATATTTTTAGGATTCCAAAATGATAAGAAACGAAAATTTTCAATTAATAACGAATGAGTTATGAATTTCGCGAGTTTACGACAATTAATACTTTTATAAAACTATTTTTATAAAAGTTACTATTCATGACAGAAACTTTTATTTTTGTAAACCTCATAAATCAATAGAACTTTCAATTACGAGAACGTGCTCGAAAGAATCGCTAAAAACGGAGCTATAACGAATAAAATACGACGTTTACGGGTTTTACGATAACTAAAACTATAAAAATAACTTTATAACTGGTGTGAACAGTAAAAAGTACTGTTCATCAGAGGATCAAAAATATGAAAATGTCAAATTATGATAACTCGTCCTAATACGAAAGCGTGGGCATAAGAAACGTCAAAATCGGGCTTAAAACGCGAAAGTTACGCCAGTTTTACTACAACGGTAATTATAAACGTTTTAACTTATTAAACACAATTTTACCAAAACAATTAGATGGTGATTGAACTATATAGACCTATATGTGGTATTAGTTAAGCAAAGTGCTATATTACTAGGGAGTTTCATAATGAGGCCTCTTCGGGGTGGCGTATCGACGAGTTGTTTATCTGTGATATTTGGATTATCAGTAACTCAAGGTGAGTTCATAGCCCCACATTTTTACGATTTCAATGATTTATAACTTTGGGGTGGAAACATGCTTTGTTTTATAAATTGGACGCAAGTGTATATTTTATATTGATTACGTGTTTGCCTAAGTAGCGATAACCCAAGTTGAGCCCATTATCATGAACTGTCAATTGCATAGATGTAGTTGTGAATTACATTATGTGAGCGCGAATGTTATGAATAGATCTATTTGGGATTGACCTCCCCGTTCGGGTGATTAGCTATCACCGGGAACGAACGTTATAGCATGTCGGATTTGGGATGTTTAGGGTTGAACATCTGATCGGAGCATAAAAAAAAAAAAAAAAAAAATAAAAAAAACAAAAAAAAAGAATAGCATTATATATTATTGCGAATATAATGTCGAGCTCATGTCAGATCTTAGAAAACTAATCGGATATTGTGATGTCTGCATCTGTTGCTTTATCATAGGGTAAGGTCTTGCGGTCCTGCATATTATAATTTACTAACCTATGAATTCACCAACATTTTTGTTGACGTTTTAAAGCAATGTTTTCAGGTGGTCAATAGGCACGAGGTGTCAGGGATACATTGGTGACACTTTTGGTTATCACGCTAAAGATTTGGATGTAATATGTTTTGGGAAATGTATTGTCAATCTTTGTAATATCAAACACTAAACAAGTAAAGCTGCATGCTTTGTGTAACAAGTCTTTTATCAAATCCAATGTATCATTTTAAATGACTTTTTGTCGTTCTTATATATCTTGTGCTATTGATCTGAGAAGTAACACGCCCCGGATATCCTTATTCCGCTGCGACCCAATTTGGGGGTGTTACATACAAGATCCTCAACGCTTTGGCGCTGCCACTTCATACGACTCATGTGAGTCTCCGGTGTCTCAATTCGTGCCAATAATGCCCTGTTTCGAGCCTCAATTCTAAGGTAACCCTGACGTACCTCACGTAACTTTGTCTCGTAAGCAGTCCTCTGGCCTCTCACTACATCAATCTCTAGTCTAATATCTTTGTGATCAGTCCGAGCGTCATGAAGCTGTGTATAGAAATCCTTACTCTCTTGCCTGCGAACCTGTGCTTGGTAGCTGACCCTGAAGTTGACTTCCTCAATGGAAGTCATCATCCTATGCTCAGAAGCCTGTAAAGCTCTAACATAACCAACATCCTCTCCTCTGTCAGCAACTCTAGCAATAGTCTAGACATCATGACCAGGGCTACAAATCAAACCCTGTCCTGCCTCAACAGTATCAATAAAATCATACTGACCTGTAGGTGGTCTAGCAGCAGCATTAGCGAAACTCTCTGCTACTTCACACCCAGGTGGGGGAGCAGTAAGTACAAATCTCCTCCGAGGTGGCATGTCCTCCTTAGGGATGTCATCTATCATACGGATCATGGCTGCCCTATGACCAAGTGGTGCCTAGTCATAGGCAGGGCTGGTGGGTGGTATAGGTGCGGCAGCATGCTCAGCCATGCGTGCCTCCATGGATGCCGACATAGGTGGCTCAAGTCTGACAGTCTTCTGTGCCCTACGGAGATGTGTCTGAGAAAAAGGAACCCTAGTCTGAGGTGATCTAGGTGTAGGTGCAGACTCATCAGTCTCAAATGCCTTTGTATCCCCAGCTGAGGGAGCAGGTCAACAATAGGTATCGCAGAAGGGTCGGCCGGAGCTAGGTGCTCCTCCTCCTCCTCGTCCTTAGTGGGCTCCTCGTCCTCATCATCAGTATCAGCATCAGAGGGCTCATCATCACCATCATCTCCATCAACAGGGTAGTCAGTGTGGTCCTCCTCAGGATCCTCCTCCGGATCCTCAACGTCATCCTCAGGCTCATTTGGATAATCAATAGAATCCTCCTCCATCGACTTTGAGTCAGCAATGTGTCCAGGTGACTTAGTAATCGGCGAAGCATCATCAGCATAAGGCTAATCCTCGACCTGAATGTCATCATCTGATGGTACATGGTACTCCGGGTGCTCAGGCTCCAGAACGTATACCGATACATGCTCGTCTAACTCCATAGGGTCAGGTACATAAGCAGATGACAGTTGTAGTGTCTGCCCAGGTTGGGCAACCTCCTCGTAGGGGTCCATCTCCGGAAGCTCGCTGGCATTCACAAGTGGAATACCCCATGATGGTCCATTCGAATCAGAGGATATGGATGTATAGGTAACTGCAGACTATGTGTTGTCTGATGACATGGCTAATCTATAACCATAATATAAACTTGTATAAGTATATTATATAAGACCAACAGTAATATACGTAATTTAATATTAACACGTATATAACCTATGTAAGTACTTAGTATAATCAACTAATGCTAAAATGATGCATGACATGCAAGCATGTATACTAGATGCAAATAGATGCAACACTACCTGTTTGCATGTATGTCCCTTTGAAAAAAAACTTTTGAATGACGTAATGTTTGAAAAACGCTTATAGATCAAGTAAAAACATTTGACCTGGTTCTCTATAACCTTGGCTCTAGATACCAATCTGTAACACCCCTAAAATAGGTCGCAGCAGAATATGATGTTCCGGGGGTATTACTTCATAGATCAATTGCACAAGATATGAGAACGACTTCTGTAAGAGTCGTTTAAAAACTGATACATAGGATTTCATAAATGGTTTGTTACAAAAGCCCATAGGCATAACTTGTTTAGCTTAAAAAGTAAAGATTTCACATCACAACAATATCCCAAAATGTAATCCACGTAAATCTTTATAGTAATATGACTTCAAAAGATGACCATCCAATGTATCCTTGATTTGCACCTTATTGACCTGAGAAAACATGTTTAAACTGTCAACACTAATGTTAGTGAATTTATAGGTTTATAAATTTAATGAAGTAGATAGCAAGATTTCCCTGAAATAAAGTAACGAATACAATATCATAAAAATGTATTACGATATGCACTAAGCTCATGACACTGAAATACATATAGATGATGGTGCCCAATGTAGATGTTCAACCCGTAACATCTATGAGTCCGAAATGGTATACGTTCGTCGTTTCCGGCCAAACGGCAAACTAGCAAGTGCTACTTGCCTGAACGGGGATGTTAATTCCCAAATAGATCTTTTCATATCATTCGCGCTTACAATCTAGTAATTAATAGTTCATGATGATGGGCATAGTGGGTTATAGCTACTTAGGCAAACTCGTAATATTTGAATTAATATGTACTTGCATCCATTTTGTAAAACAAACATGATCTCATCCATGAGATTTGATAAATGATTGAAAAGTGTAAGAAGGGGACTATAAACTCACATCAAGTAGTGGTAGTGTATAGTAAGGTAGTGGCACGAAAAATGATGCAAAAGACTTTATCCGCAACCTAAGTAAAAATAATACATATTTACTAAGCAAAAAATATAAAATCAAGTATTTGCAATCCCGTCCCTAGTATGTGCTTGAGCTCTATTAAATAATGATGTTTGAGAAAATTGAATTTTTATGTGAAAGTGGTTAACTTCATCAGGTTAATACTTTCTAAATATAAACACGTAATTTACGATATCGGACATTTTATAAACTAGACCACGGGTACTTTAAAGATTAGTTCAGGTCGACACTTGATTTGGTCTCTAAGTGCGTTAAATAATTGAGTGAAGTTGTGACATGTAACTAATTAAAAGAGTAGAAATATGCTTAAGTGTTATGGGTGATAGACTTGGAGTTTTACAATTTAATTACGGAATCGTTAAGCGATGATAATAAATTCTGAAAATACATTTATAATCTCGGTCAGGCCTTCTACAACTTCCGTTAATCAAGTTTTAAGTTTCAACGATGTTTAATGGGTTAAAAACAGGTGGAAAGTAGATGTACTTGCAACATGTTCAATAAAAAAAACTTTACATGTCATGGTCTGATAATCATGTCAACACATGCTCCTAACAGCCATATTTACACGCGATTTGTGAACTCATTTCTAGATGAAAAGGACTAACATGTATTCCTATTTAAAGAGGGCATAGTAGACTTCATATATCAGCCTTTGGTTCGTTTAATCATTAGGTAAATGTGTCAAAATAATCCTGAGAAAAATGTCCCATCAGGCTGCCTCGAAACAGTTAACATGGCAGTTTTTATCGTGCAACTTTAGGACTCCCTAACTTTGTCGATACTTGACGAAAACTAGTAATTCCAAGGGAAAAACAAAGTATTCCATGTCCTCCTTAAGAATTAAGTAATGTTTGATTATCTACTCTACTTATAGAGGTCGTTTAGTACACTCAAACTTACTTGTGTGGGCTGTGAGTTATCATAGACTTAACATGTGCATTTTTTTCTAACCAACTAATGAGTTCAAGCTACAAAAGGGCTGATTTTCTAAACCTATTACCCTAGCATAAGCATGGCCCATGTTTTATTAGTCGCCTAACATGTTTTATGGGATTTTATTGTTTATTCGTTCTACATCAGGAAGTAAACAAAAAAAATACCTGTTTTGTTTTTAACAGATTTCAAGCACACAATTAGGGACACACAAATTGCATATAATAGGTAAATAAATGAGGGTGCTTGCTTACAGAAAATGTAGGGACGAAACGAGTAAGGAATTTGACCCAACAAAAGTGATGAGTACTCGGCCTCTTTACCCCTTACGTGCACAAAAACCCAACACCCAAACTAATAACTAATCTTGAATACTTGAACCTCTTACGATCACGAACCCGTATGTTTGAATTGCTTCCTTGATATGCTCGACCAACAGGAACAACGAAAACAAAGTAACACAGTTAGGGTTTCTTGAAATTTAGGGTTTATGAGGAAGATGATGGGGTGAAGTTTTATGGGTTGTATGTGTGTCGAAAAACAGAGATAGAAGAACAAGAACAATGGTGGAAGAAGTAAAGTTATGAACCTGATAGTGTTGTATTTTCAGTGACCTTTTTCTTCTTAGTTTGCAAAGGAACAGGTAAAGGGCCTTTTATACTCACATGGTTATGCTTGCCTAGTGTTCTCCTTTGTTATCACGTTTGTGTGTTTACCCATATATAGCAAAGGACTTTTGGGGTTTATACATGGTCAATGTATATTATCTAAAAGGAAAATAAGTGTGTATTGTCGGTGTAGCGTAGGAAGCAGGAGCAAAGAAAAGAGCGGCTAAACAATCACGTGGGATTGAGGGGTTTTATAAAAGGGGTAATGGGCTTTGTACATTGGGTAATAGGGTTATAGTAAGATGGAATCTTTGTATATCTTTATCCAAGTTGAGAATTTTCTAATTTGAGGTATTGGTAAGGAACACACAAAATTTTTATCTAGTTTTTAGGAATGTATATTAGTTTTTAGTATTAGATTTATGGTTTAGGGAATTTTGTTGTGCATATTATTTAAAAACAAGGAAAGAATGCAATGCTTGATTTTTGATTACTTATTAGATGTGCACACTTATTAATGGTGAAAGAATAGAATATATTCGCTTATGGTTAGCTAAGTCGCAAGGAAAATGAATACTAGAGTCTTTAGTTTAAATGTAGCCCTATTCACGGTATTAAAAGTCTTAGTTAAGTTTTACTTATTAGGAATTTTAACTAGGCGATTTAAATAAAAGAAAACACGTAAAAATTCTATAAATAAAAAGAAAATGGAGTGATTGAAATCGTAATATGACCTGAAAACACGGGGTGTTATATCCATCTCTATCTTTACTTAAACCTGTAATAAAACAGTTAGCAATAAAGCTTGTGGACGAATATGGCTTTGTCATTCGCTCGAGTTTGGTTGGATTAACCTCCAGATCCTGTGAGGACCGACCTGTGATCAGGTAGATTCAATCTTAAGAAGAATCTCCTTGACAGGATTTCCAGTATAAGTGTCGGATCTTCCAATGTATAAACATCAGAATCACCTAACTTGCCTATTCTCTTAATCGGAACGTCTCAAAGCAGACAACACAAAAAGAGTGAATTAGTTAGTTACTATCTTACTGATTGAAGAGGAAAATTGATTTAAAAATCAATCGACATGTCACTTGAGAAAATGTTTTTGTTGAACATCGAGGAGTGTTAAGGCATTATCAAAATTCATCAATCGTCAATCATAATTGGACCGATACGATATCCGTGTCCAACAAGTTTGAACCCATTAAGGATCTTACAATTCACTTACCATGAGCTTGTTTGGATGTTGGCTCAAGCAGGATTTCCACTTCATTATGAAACATAAGTGTACTCGGATGTTAACAAAAACAAATAATTTTTGTGACACATCGAGAGTGTTAAGCTTTTATCAAAATTCATCAATCGTCAATTCATAATCTGGACCGATTCGATATCCAGTGTCACAAGTTTGACCCATTAAGGATCTCACAAGTCACCTACCATGAGCTTGTTTGATGTTGGCTCAAGCAGGATTTCCATCTTCATTGTGAACACATAAGTGTCACTCGGATGTTCTGGCAAAACCACAAGGATAATGCGTAGGACTCTTATGATAACCCTTGTTTTCACATTGTGTGAAGAACAAGTAATATGGAATAGTGTCCTAATGAGATTAATTGATGATCTCTTGGCTCTAGACTCAATTGTGCGTTTTGGTTTTAGTGATCGGAGGCTGGAGCGGACTGCCACCTTTTCAATATCAACTAACTCGGAGTGAGAAAGTTAATAGATAACGTGTTTAGTCTCCGTGAGAAATGAAACATAAATCTTTTGAGAGATTCTGAGTGGCTAGGGAGGGTTGTGCATTGCATCACTAGGTCTATGATGTCAGTCTTCAATGTCAGCAATCATCATTGTGATTCTGACAGCAGATGTATTGACCTGGTTTCTGCCTAAGTGTATGGAGGGCTTCTTTCTTTACACCCTTTATCCTTACATTTCTTTTTCATTCTTCAACCCCTTCAGTGCTTACTGAGACTTCATGACTAGAACCTTGTTGGGTTTGTTCCAGTACTAGCTCCATCTCAGTCGGCACTATTCTCTTATTCTCACTTTTACTCCTTTTTTATGTCATACCTAATGACTTCTACACTAACTAGTGGATTGTCCCTGGGTAGATCCCTCCGGTTCTGGCTGGATCATGGGAACTAATACCTAACCTTACCAACCTTATATCTTTAAGAAAATTAAATACATGGTCGGTCTTTTTGATATAGTTCACCTTGCCATAAAACCCATTTGAAAAACTCAATCAGGTATTTGTGATATAAATATCAAAGCTTTTAGTACCTCGATTGTTTTTGAATTTTTAGAAACGCTCCCCCTCAACACGTGCATTGATTAATCAAAACTATTTAGCACAAGGAGGGACGAGTATACACATGAGTCCACAAAATCACATTTTTTTAAATCATATTTTCTCCCCTTATCGAAAATGTCAAATCCTTTGATATTTTGGATACCAATGGATTCAAATATGTTGGAAAAACGACAAGAAAAATGTGCTAACTAATCATAAGCCGAATGGGGAACATATTAATGCTCCTCCTGAATCTATGAGGGGTTCTATTAGTGTCTGGTATGATAGGTTTGAAATATTTTGAATTTAATGAAAAATTCATAAAAATTTCCACTAACACATAACACTAAGTATACCACTACTTTATAATGTACAAGATACAATATATATACAAATGATATCGACCTTATATATGGAATGACGAGATCATTCCGTTCGCTGAAGAAGTTTGTAGTCAATATCGTGAACCCGTCCACCAACAAAGCATTCCAAATTCTGGAAGATCCTTCTTGTCTTGAGTCTCCGTTCAATGGCATGTATGAATTCCTTGCTCCTTTCCACATCCTTATCAGTCCAAAACTGCGTGTTCATACCCGGATTGAGCCGATTAACCTTTTACTCCTTAACTCTATAATCCAGTGCTTCCATAATATTTGTTAGCGTACCATCACTGAACTTGTAAATCTTATTGAACCGCATGATATTCCGTTCATTGTTACTGACAGGGAACACAACTGCATGAGGCAAATCAATGATTGTATAATCATGCTTAAAATCGAAGCCTATTGCATCCCATCCAGGTTTAGTGAGATTCAGCTGTTTCTGGTAGCTCTCAATGCCGAGTTGGAAGTCTTCAACCAGTTGTCGAATCACTAAGTTTCGTGTCCACAATTTAACAGCAGTAGAAAGCATACATATGTCTAAACCTAAAATATGATTTAGATGACCTTGAAGAAGCAACAGATTCAGGTCTTCAAAGTCACTGGGATACAAGTTTTTAAAGTCCTTTTCGGCAATCGTGTATTCTTGATGATCAGCTCTGCGTAGTGTGATCTCTTTCAGGTAGTCATACCCGTAGCGAGAGTAGGCTTTTATTCTAACAACACTGAGTATACACATGTGAGTTCTAACTACCTTGCAGCTTGATTTAGCTGTGTGTTGGTCAATGTAGAATTTCTAATGATTAAACCACCAATAAGAGATACCATAAGAGGCACTTATGTCATAGGTGCAGACGTCATCGATCCACATATGCTCAGGTATGAGTAGTTCAAGTCCAAAGTCATGATAACGAGCATCCTTCATCTTGGAAATTAACAAAGCTTGTCCGCTTCCCTTACTGCCATAACATAAATAATCCAAGTCTTTATTGAAAAAGAATTGGGTTTGAATAGTGACATGACCTGGTGGACCACTGAGAGGCAGAGGTTTGCTAATATCAATCCTGGCTTGATCACCTTCTGGATTAGCCCAGTCAATATGATCTGTAAGCATCTTGTGACACTCTTCTATCTGAAACTGAAGATGAACGACGTCCGGGTATAAAGGTTTAATGACTTCATAAGCTTGACCTTCCAAATCTGCTTGAGTAAGCTCGGTCTTCCCCATCTTTTAGCAATACCAGTTCATAAACGTCCGCATATCCCCAGTCTTTACAAGTAAAGAGTTCTCTGCCGAAGCTTGATATGTGGTAGCTAAATCATTGGCCCAGTTGTTCTCAGCATCAGGAATGTGGGATATAGGAATGACCCAGGCAGGTTCTGGAGTGGCTGGTATGTCGTCATCTGGAATCGGCTTCAACCATTCTGGCCTAGGCTTGACATGTGGAAGATGTGCAAAACCAGTGTCTTCTTAATCAGATATAATAGCAGAAATTGGGATTGGTGTGTCTTCAACTGGTTGTTCATCATGAGGACCGGATTGTTGCTTGAAGGAGCTTGAAGGAGCATCTCGAGTGTCAGACTTTTTCCACGCTAATGACTGAGGAGCTGGAGGCTGTGATGAACCAGAAGTGCTAGTGTCATGTCGTCACCTCTTACTGTGATCTGAATCAGGTGAAGGAGGAGGAGGATCTTGATCATCACGGTGTCGCTTGCGTGACTTGTCCTTTTTAGCAAGGAATTTGTCCCTCTGAGCTCGTGCCATAGATGCCTCCAGTGCTTCATAAAGAGCGATATGTTTAGGAAGTGATTTGTATGTACCACTCTTGAACATCCTTTGGTGAAGCATTTCTTTCATATCTTCTTCGGGAAAGTCTCTGAAGCGATCTCGAAGGGGAGCTTATAAAGCTATTTAGACAGCCTCTTTGACATTTTCACGGACAGCTTCATTAATATTATGAGGCAGATCCCTAAGCTCCAAAGTGTAGACCCTAAATCCAAGATTCTGAGTGGTGTTATCGAGATTCTTGTTAGTCTGCTCTAAGTTTGAGAGTTTCTTCTCAAGAGCTGCGACACATTCAGCTAACTCAGATTCGGTCGTGCTTTGTTGTTGTGGAGGAGGTAGTAGGGGTGTTGTTGTTGTCGTTGTTGTTGCTGTAAAGATTGGTGTTTAAGTGGTAGATGATGCAGGTTTAGGAGGTGAGAGGTCAATTACTGGTGTGGAGAGTGGAGGAACTAAGGAAGATGCTTGATAAATTGGAACAGTGACCATGGAAACCACTTTTGCTTCCACATTGAGTTTACCCGGTTCATCATCAGTGGATTTATCATTAATGAACTGATCCCCAATAGCATATGCATCCTCCAGGTTCTTCATTGATGACAGAGTTCCGGTTGAACTTAGTGGATCCTCAAGGAGGACATATTCATCAGCTGGAAACTTCAAACTTTCCTGAACCTTAGGGTACAAATCATTTATGAACTCGTTATGCGTGGGCTTAGAGTCTGGTCCAGCAAGAGCCACACGGCTTATTCCAGGGTCTGGTCCAGCCTGGTCTTCATCCATGAGTACCTGCGTTGGTGGAGGTCGAGACTCGTGAGTTTCACCAGGGTCTGATCCAGCCTGGTCTTGATCAAGTTCAACGGTCTTTTCCTCTAGGTCCACTTGCTTCTATAAATCTTCACCTAGTTCTTCAGTAATCTGTAATATCTCAGTATCACCTCCATTGCTTATCTTATCAGATCCAACACCTGTTTTAGCATCTGCTGGAGGAGAGTCACGGACAATATTAGTGGATGCGTCATCTTATGGTTGTGCAGAGGGTCCAGTTGTTGCGTCTTCAGTAGCTGGAGTCCGCCTTTGGAATATGAATTGGTCTGTGGTGCTTTTCCTCTTTGGTGTGTGTAGGGCTAGCATAGACTGGTTTGACTTTTAAAGTCTAGACGATTGTTTTATCGTCTATTTATCAGTCTTGAGAACTAAGGGTAGAGAAGATTCCCACATGTTATCTGTAAGTATAATTTCTATTAAGGTTTAAAACGAGTTTCTGGGATTAATATTAAATACCTCAGCGTAGTCAAGAAATTACTCCTGATAAGTGACGATGAGTGTTTGATTACATACAGTTAAGGTCGAGTCTGATGGTTAGCCTATATCTGGCGATCTTGTTATTTAGATTTTTTTAGTGCTAAACTTATTCTTTGTAGTTATTGTGTATCTATATAACATTCCTATGTGGTCTAATTGATATTATTCCCTTAAGTTTTTTATAGTATTTCGAAACTACTCAATTTTGAATCACATTATCTGATTAGAGTACTCGAGAAACTGAGAAAATTAGCTAGCTATTCCGTGTTATTCGCAACTGTCGATTTACTGTATCAAGGGAGGTAGAGAAATTAGAGGTTAGAGGTCGTGACCCTAAAGATTGTTAGAGCGAAACTTCAATAGATTTTATTTTCTTTCCTTGTAAAATATCGATAATATGAGTATATTCAAATTGAGCACTAGAAGAGTATTTATGAAGAGACATTAGAGGGGGGGCGTTCTTAAGGATGTCGAGTTTTGTGTTTCTTCCAGGGTCTGATCCAGCAGCTTGGACAACTATCAACATCGGTAAATCCCATTTGTTATCTTACTAGACGGCCCTAGAAGTACAAGAAAAATAAACAAAACGCTTATAAAAACAAAAAGCCATTTCACTTTTTTAACCTAACAGATAGGGTCGTGGAGTGAGCAAAAAAATAACCTAAAATAACCAAAAAAGAAACCGAAAACCGAACGAACCGAACCGAAAAACGCAAACGAAGTTATAACCGAACTAATAATACCGAGACCGAATTTGCCAAAAAATCGAACGTACCTCGACTCGAAATTTGGTTCTCGGGTTGGATATGGGTTTTTGACTGGTCATAAACCGAAAATCGACGAAACCGAATAACATTCATCTAAAGATGTATATTTTTTTTATATATTATATATATATAATAAGATCAATTAAATTATTATACTATCAAAGAAAAATTCAAATATTTATATTTTATATATATATAATTGAATATATATAAAAAGATCATTAAAACTTTATCATAAGATTGAGAAAAACACTTTTTTATGTTTGAAATAATTTTTTTGCTAATTATTTGTACTTTTTTTTTAATAAATTGAGTATTTCGGGTTAAACCCACAAAAAAACCGAACGAATTCCGGAACTACGGATTTCAAATCTAAACCCCGAAAGCCGAAAACACGAATTTGATATTTCGCGTTTGAGTCTGGGTTGACCTGGTTTGGGTCAATATATGGGTTGACCTTAAAATTTTTTTTAACCGAACTAACCGAACCGAACAAACCGAATAACCCGATAACCGAACTGATCAACACCCCTACTAAAAAGGGTTATGGTATGATTTTTTTTCTGAGCAAGGGTTATGGTATGATTAAAATAAAGATGAATGGGATAATAAAAAAAAATGATTCTTTTCTTGCTTCTCATCCAGAGATACATGGCTAAAAGAAATAGTTTTCATGGTGGTCTTATTTCTTTGATCAGTATCTCGCATCTAGGATAGTATAAGAGTTGTTTACGCTATAAGGGTTATAAAGACTAGCATCTACGTGGTATACATTTACGTGGTATACATTGACGTGTAGTGTGTTTCTACATAGAGGTGATCTCCTTTGATCACTTGGATTTTTATATATTAGATCGGGTCATGTAGAGGATATCCATTCGATCCTACCGAATCATGCTACAAAGGTATACTTTTATTGTGCATATTTTGATTAATCATATGGCTATATGGATCCGGTTATAGGTGATTTGTTCACTGCGTTTATATTTAATTATATGATATTGATATGTATAATCACCTATAGTGGTATCACGAGCCATCATATGATGTCATATGATTATCGTGTATGCGTAAAAATGGCTAAAAATACATGTTTTTAATTGATTCAAAGAGCAATTTTAAAACAGCCCATAGGGATTATTTTTTGAAATTAATTCGACCCTAAGAGGTTCTTAAGATATGTGTTTTTCAATCCCATAACAATTTGTTATGCATACTTTAATCGGTATTGTTATCGGGTACGTGTAAAATGGCCTAAATAGCGCGTTTTGGAACGATTTATGAATCAATTTTAAATCAGCCAATTGGGCATTATTTTATGTATTAATATGGTTATTATAAGGTATTGAAAACCGTACTTAATGATCCTTAAGCCATTGGTTACACGTACCAGTCGGGGTTTTAATTCTAGTTAATTAATTTCTTCGATTAGTTGACTAACAATTTAATTCTTGTTATTTATTTTGTTTTCATGGAAAATACATGCATGTTTGGCAATGAACTTAGCCAACACCTTGTTAATACATGATATTATGATATTATTATGTTTCGTATGCAAAGCCGATGAAAACCTTGACCAATTGTGACATGATTTGCTTATAGTTGCATTTATTTTTAGTTTTAGGTTTGCCATTGTTTCGGCTTCATTTGCATGCTTTCAATTTTGATTGTAGCCATTGTTTGGGCATTTTACGGTAGTTAGTTGATAGGTAAATGTACTTATTCATCAAATTGTTGTAACCGTTGTTTGGATTAGAATGGCGAAAGAGTTAAAGGCATAAAGTCAAATTCGGAGCTGCTAGAGTGACTTCTACTAAAAATGGATTTCCCAAAGTTCTGTAAGGAGTTAGCGGCCCAAATTATTTTTGTGCAGGTACACAACCCATAGGGCTACAACTTCGTCAATTGGAGCTCAGATTGGGGAAGACTCATTCTAAGAGTTTTAGGCCCCTGAAGTCAGCTGAAATTTTTTGGCAGATTTAGACATCATGTCCACTTAGGGTTCCATTTACTCTTGATTAGTCTTGGAGCAAGTGGGAGCCCTTCTTGTAGTTGTCTTGGTTTACCCCTAGTTGACGTCTTGGTTCTCGTGATGGCTCACGAGACCAAGCATAGGCTTTTATCGGGTGAGGCTTTGCATACTTGTAGCTGTGTGTTTGTTTATTTATTTGCTTAATATATATGTTTGGAATATATATATAACTTGCAAATATTTTTCATAAAACTTGAAATAAGACACAAACCATTTCTAAAATTAAATCCTTGATTTAGTTAAATTTTTTAATATGATTTGAAACTAAATAATTGTTTTTATATAAATAACACTTAATAATTGTTACGGTTGTTATTTAATTTATGTATTGTCCAAACTAATATTTTTTCCACTTAGGTTATATATTAGTCTTTAAAATGGACAACTTGACACACATAAAAGTAAAACAATGATTAGACTTAAGTTAAAAATAGTTTTTAACCTATGTTACGAAGGATGAATGTATGCTTTCTCGTACATAGATTTGGATCACATATTTATCAAAATTTATACCCGTCATAAATTTAAGTCATGCCGTCCAATTGGTTGAGATCACTTGCAATTACTTTTCACACTGTGTGAGACGTAGGTGCATTGTAACCCAATGTGACTATTCTCTATGTGTGAGACCTAGACATATTTTCATATGTTCTCACATTGGATGACTTAATCGAGATAAGCAGGTGAGACCTTAAGCCAAGGCAAGGATGGGACTAAACATGCTAGCTTGACATTAGTAGCTCGTTCACTAGCGCCATGAGTCCTATATGGTCTAAGAATTGCACATGTATTGCAATTGGTGAACATCACCTACCTATTGAATCTACCATTGCTAGAAGATCAACTAATGTGATGGTGGAACCTTAATGAGGATCTTACCCTTTCATAAAATTAATTGTTTTAATATTGTAAGCTTGGGTAGTTAATTTTAAAAAGATAATTATCGAAAATACTAAAATGACCTTTGTAATTTCTATTAATGACATTTATGCAACATAACCCGTAAACAAAAGTTTGTTTCCTTTCTTTTTTAGAGGAATACAAACTATGTCTTCTTTTCTTGTAAGGAAAAAGACTCATTCCTATCCTTTTTCCTTGTATGAGAAAGCTATAATAGGAACAAATGAATTTTTCCAATTCTAACCAAACTCAAAGCACACTTACTCAAGAAATCGTATTGTCTTGTAAAAGTCAAACGGTTAAGTACGGTTGCAAATCTTATTTGGATAACTAGAGAACATTTTTTCTATAGCCACCAAAATGATACATCTTGAAGCGTCAAGACATTGTATGAGTTTTAGTGATTAGAAATAGAAATATCAATTAATCGCGAAAGAGAAAAGGAAATTACTAGCATGTTTTCTAATAGTTTTCCTTAACTCAATAAATTCCATAAGATTCTACACACCCTTGAGGTTATATAGTAAGAGGAATTGCATGCAAAACTTTCAAGTTAAAGAATGAAACTGATGACTAGCCCATCAACTATATAGTAGAACTTGATGCGCTCCTTTGAATATCTAAGTACATATTTACTAGTCCATGAGGCTCACATTGGTGATAATGTGTAGATATTCAAAGAGTAGAAAAGTAAATAAATTGCTACTTGCACTTCACTGGTATAGACACACATTTAATGTTGTCTTATCTAGTTGGAGCAATGCATTTTACTACTGATATAGACGTACATGTATGTTGTCTAAATTCAGTGAGAGCTATGGGCTTATCACCTTGTAAGTGACCCATTTTATTTCTAGATTATCTTGAAATAATACATTACTTTCCACATATGAAGCATCATAGTTTTATAAGAATCATTGCATATTATTCTATAGATAACTTGTTACTTTTTTGATGTCGCTGCCTGAATGTTATCTATACAATATTTATGCATGATTGCTTATTAAACAATAAAGTTCTATATATACTTGTAATGCAAATATGATTTGAGTTTGACTTCAATCATATCATATCTGTGACATTTTCATATTATTCATACAAACAAATGGAATTGTGGTGGGCTCATAACCCACAGGTCTCAGGATCAAAATCTGACTTATTATATGCTCATTTGTTTGTGTACATGCTTGATGTTGTGCCATGTACAAGTGGGAGAAATCTTATTTGTATGCAAGGTATAACACATAACAATATGACTAATAGTTTTTCTCAACCGCATGGTCAGAAAGCTAATATTCTATTAGGACTTATACACCTTGATGTATGTTGCCCTACTTAGAACTAGTATCAAGAAATAATGAATTACTACTTCCTCATATTCACTAAATGGTTTAGCCAATATGATTGTGTCTTCTTGTAAAGACATCAATAAGAAGTATGTAATTAACTTAAAAATACTATTAAAGCTAAGAGTCAGTGTTCAATAACAATTTATTTAACATGCTTGTGTCTTTTTGTAAAGTCATAAACATGAGGTCCTTGAACTGTTTAAAGACTTATAACGTAAGCAATTGACTTGTCATGTCTTCTTATCACGACATGTACATGAAGTCATTAAACTGTTTAAACACTTATAACGTAAAGTTAACAATTAACGTGTTATGTCTTCTTGTTAAGACATGTACATAAAGTCCTTGAACTACTCAAAGACTTCTACGTTATAGCATGCAATTGGCTTGAAAATACTGCTAACGCCATTCTGTTTGGCCAAATTGGCAAGTATGTGAGCTACAGGGTATTAGGTTATTTAAGGGATTGTGGCATTGTCTCTCAATTTCATTACTCATAAAATACCACATCGTTATGGTATGTCTACTGTGTAAAATCAAACTCTGTTGATATTGTTTGATTTTGATAACTTTTACTACCCTACCTCTAATCTTATCAAGGTTAACAAAATTGATTGAGCCATGTGTTTACTAAGTGGTTCCAACTAAGAAGGTAACTAAGACACCATCAGGTTATGGAATGGGAAGACTCCCATTAAGTCTTAACTGGAGTTCTGAATTTGTTGAGATCACGCTAGGCGTTATTAGCAAACTAGAGTCAAGAATTGTCATCATATTTTATACATCCCAAACGAGAACAATTTTATTGTTGCTTGACATGCTGCGTATTTGGAGAAAGTGTCCTCTTACAAGAAGCAAGTGGGAACATCTGTTTTTGGTGAAAGTCTCTTCTTACACAACCTTCTGAATGCACTAGCGAACAACATAATGAATTTTAAGATGTAGTCCATGAAAGAAAATCATTTTTGGATTTTTTGATTGATCTTTCATCAATCGATAAGACTAAGAGGTTAAAATTGGTTATTCTAGGAGAAGACTAATATGGAAAAAAATGTACACGCATTTAAACGCACCCCCGTATGGCAAGGCTTTTACTTATACTCAAGCGATTGACTATGATTAAAGCTTCTTTTCTTTGCGAGCGTTAGGGGAATAAAGATATTAATTACCATACTTGATTTCATGAATATGAAATATGGCAATTGGATGTAAAAAATCCTTCTTTAATGATTACCTTTGCGAGGACGTTGAGTTATTAAAAGGGTTTATGAATCCAAACTATCTTTAGAAAATGTGCAAGCTGCAAAAATCTAAGTGTGGATTAGAGCATGCATCTAGGAGCTGAAATCTTAAGTTTAAATCAATAATTTGATTTTGATTGAAACAAAGATAACTCCTGAGTACACCTTACAGCTAGTCGAAACATTATGTTTTGTATTTTTTATATCTCATATGTTGTCAACATATTGGAAATCATATTTCACCTAATCTAGATTTTAATCCTTAGTTTGGAATAATATTACTATCGAGAAATATAAGAAATAAAACATAAAACCTTGGAGCATATGATTATTAAGATAAGACATACGTCATTAATAAGTCTAACATAATATGACATATCATTGAGCAAGACTCAAAGTTCTATCTCACCTGATGAGATTAAACACATGCATGAAAACATTTAGTTTAGCTAAAGGTTTTATTATGTATGTCATGATATGTATTAGGCTAATTGTAACACTTGCATGGATGCAAGATGAACCAACAACCATAGTAACTAAGTAAAAGTCATTAGACTACTATTGAAGGAACATTCTAAAAGGTTTGCAAAGGACTAAAGACATGTTCATTGTTTATGGATTTTTAATAAAGAGATTAGTGCTCAGATTATACACTAATGCTTATTTTAATTGAGATGATGCTCAATCCTAGTCATAGCAGGATTTCATCTTAAATGAAAATACTGGTGACTAGACGTGCTTGATTGAAAGCATTGTTGCACTATTCATTAAAGAATAAGAATACTTCAAAGTTTGGGAAGCTGTCTGGTATGTGCTTAATTACACATACCTTTTACCTAATAAAATGAGTAAAAAGACCAATAATGAGCAAAAATGATATAAAAATTCATTGTATATGTATATTTTTTGATTTGTGTCTTGAAGGTACAGATATTCAATAAAAAGGACAAAAACAAAGGCAAAGCAGACCAAACCGAACACGAGAATGGAAAGAGCGCAAGAAAATGAGTCAAACGGTGTCTTCGGATTTTATTGGGCCATCCCGTAACCCACTTAATGGGCCAGGCCAGCCCATACTAGAGCTAGCCAAAAGTATCTAATTAGCCCATGATTCAAGCCCAATCTTCTCGGCTCAATATAGTCTCAAATCTGCTAAATAAAATGAATTGTGAGATAGTTGTGATGTAAGCCTGCGTCATCCGCACGTGATGTGAAATTAAATCAAAAAAATTACACATGACTCTCCACTAGTAAATGTTTGGCGAATCAAGGGTGTACACGTAGCAGGGAATGTGTATAACAAATTCAAATTCAATGCTACTTTGATCCAACAGACGAGTGAATTGCATATGAATGAAGCAAAATAGAAGTCCACGTGGCGACCATCTAATGGCTCAATCCACTCTCAATCTGTGTGCATACCGGTTATTGGTTAATGCATCCAATGATTGGGTCAATTTTACATTTCACTCCCTCCTTGGACCCTATAAATCAACTCGCCTCCCTCACACTTTACTCATCTAATCTTTTAATTTTCTTAGTCTTAGTTTTGTGTTTTTTAGCTTATTTTAGTTTTGTAGTAGCTTATTTTAGAAATTCATGCTTATTGTACTAGCTTAGTTCGCAAGCTTAACAAGATGATGTAATGAAAATGGTTTAAAGTTTGTTGAAGATCTCGGTTTGTTATTTCTTTGCTTATTGGTTTGTTCCTTTTCTTTTTGTGTTAGTTTATTCTATAAGCTAATTTTTCGTCCTTATTTTCATAGCTTATTATTGTCAAAAGTTCTTAAAAGCTTAGATAATGACTCCTATAAGCTCCCCAAGCTAATTTGATTCATTACCAAAAATTTTTAAACACTTTTCGAAATAATAATCTAAAGTAAGCTCGATTATAGCTTATTTCTGAGCCTACATTGTTTTTGATTGATTAGAAGCTCTTATTTTCCGCTAAGATAAGCTTCTAAATAGCTTATTCGGTTTTGAGAGAGCTTATATTGTTGAATCAAATTTTTATGAGCTTATTTGCTTTTACGATTGGTCCTTTGATTCGTTTAATGCTTATAGCTTATTCTGAGCTTTTGGTTGCTTATTCTAATTGCTTTTTGATGTGGTAAAGAGCTTATTTCAAATGCGATAGGGCTTGTTAAAGAATCTTAGTCGTGGATCGTGTTTTAGCTTGCTTATCTTTAGCTTTTTATCGTTTTATCTTGCTTAATTCGTCCTTGAGCTTATTAGGTTGTTAGATGTGCTTATCTCGTCATGCTAAATGTTTAATCTCGTTAGCTTATTAAGATCTTATAGAATTCGTTGTTTGTGACTAAATCTGTGCTTATTCGATTGTGCTTAATGGTTAAGGCTTATTCGTGTAGCTTAATCATGTGCTTTTCTTACTCGTCCTTTTAATCTGTTGCGACAAGTCTATTAAATTGAATTGGGCGTCTTTCTTTTTAGTTGGTTAAGCTTCGCTTGATTCATCTTTGGTTAATTACGATTGGTTCATAAATTTGGTCTCGTTTGGTTTGTATGAATCTCGTTTGGGCCTCCTCTAATTACTTTCGTTTTGGCATTATTTGAACAATATGGCCACATTCCATTTAGTTATTTGGGGCTTTGTAGTTTCATAACAGGAAATGCAATTTGGATTTCAATTATGTATTTGTTTACTGTTAACATATTATTTGTATTTTGTGATTTTTGGTACCGGTCATCTCACGAGGCGCGGAGCTTATAGGTTTATTTAGCTAGATAGAATTTAATTATTTTCTTTAGCTAAATAAATTAGGTGGTATTCGTTTAATTGCGGCTCTTCAACTCGGTCCAATTTTCTATCCTTTTTTAATTTATTAGTGTAGCTTAGATTAAAAATGTTTTGCTTTGCTTATTTTATTATTATGAATAGCGAGTAGTTTTATTAGTGCTTGTTAAGTGAAATTTGTGAATTGGGAATTAAGTGTGGATTTATAAAAGGTTTAGAGATTAATAATTTGTCAGATTACTTAGATTTTTAAGTTGATTGTTTAAAGGTCAAAATCCGAAGAACAATCAAATTACACATCTAGTTTTATTTTCTTTTAACTCCACGTAATTGTAGCCGTTAGTTGATCTTATTCCCGTTTTCCCTTAAAGGAGCAGCCGAGACATGGCTTGAATATGAACCTCCTCATTCCATCACATCTTGGGATGATTTAGTATCAAAGTTCTTGAATTGATTTTTCCCTCACTGTAAAACAAGAGAGCTTAGAAAAGAAATCATAAAATTTCAACAAGTTTTCGGTGAGAATTTTACCAAAGCTTGGGAAAGATTCAAAGATTTATTATGGAAATGTCCTCATCACGGATTTTCACTCCTTTACCAAATAGATTTTTTCTATAAAGGGTTGAGTCAATATGATTAAGATTCTCAAAATACCGCAGCATGAGGAAATCTGATGATGAGAAATATTCAAGAAGCTTTAACCACTATCAAGAATAAAGCCAAAGTTCATACTTGTAGAAATAAACCTTAAGTTTTGAGTAGTGGTGGTAGTTCAATTCAAAATGATACCATTACTGCTCTTACTAAACAAGTCAAAGATCTTATTTCTAGCATGCAAGAAGCTTTTAACCGAAACCAAAAAGCCTCAATTCAGTTAATGCAAAATCAAATAGGTTAACTAAAAGAAACTTTTCAAGAGAGGCCATCATGTGTCCCACCGAGCGACACCAAAACATACCCATGAGAAGAACATAAAGCGGTTACTACAATGGATGGTTTGACATTGGATGGATCTTTTATTCCTCATTCTAACTTTCTCTTTTATCAAGAAAAGGAACAAGAACCAGACCATAACGGAAGTGGTGGAAATTGCTAGCTCTAAGACCACACCACTTGTCCTACCTCTGGAAACTCCACCATTGTCCACACCAAAACCAAAGGAAAACCTCAAGCCTAATCCTCATCAGCTATTGATTCAAGAAGAAAAATTTCAAGCTTTGGAGAATCCTACGGGACGTGCCGACCATTTCCTTTATAGAATTGATATTGTTGATACTTTGTGTGATAAATTTCCCATTGGAAACAATTCTTTAAATGGCAATCCCACTCCCTCCTTTGATTGTATGGTCAAGTCTCTCTCCCCACTTCCTACTCCCTTAGAGGATAATGAATCTCTTGTGGAGGAGATCGACACGCTTCTTTCTCAAATTGATGATTCTTTTCCTGAATATGAAACATTTTGCTTTGATATCGAAGAGAAGAGTAGTGGCAGCACCACTACTCATTCTGATTATTCTCTTCTGGATTATGATGCCTTCTATTTTGATGACGGTCATATTGAAAAGAAGAGTAGTGGCAGTACCACTACTCATTTTGATTCTTCTCTTCCTGAATATGATTCGTTTATCTTTGATCTTTCGATTAATCCGCTTCCTCCTACCGATAGGAGTGATTTTCATCATGAGGAGTTCGCTGATAGACTTGCTCACATCATATCTCCACCGGAGTATAACCGTTTTTACTTTGATTTTGAGATCATTCCAGGAGATTTTACTAGATTTTTGGAGGAAAATATATTTTATTTATCAACTAAGGGTTTAACAATTAATGTGCTTAATGATTCTTCTCTTCAATTATCCGATTATGACTCCTCTTTTTCTAAGGAATTTTCTAAGATTGACCTTCTAGTCTCATTTCCCTCTAGAAATGAAGACATGATTTTCAATCCTGGAATATTTATTATCAAAAGAGTCCAATCTAAGAGATTTCAATTTTTTCCACTAGACGATTTTCCTACTTTCTCATTCGTCAGTGATTCTCTTCTCTTGATTAATCCTTCTAAGACCGACACTTTTCTTTCATTTCCTACTGGAAATGAGGACAAAGTTTTCGATCCTGGAATTTTCTTTATCAATGGAGTTTTCTCTTTCACGAGAAAATCTCTACATCTTCTGATTAATAATTTCTTGATCGATAAATGTCATATTTTAAGTGAAATTTCATTAATGACCGAATCTTCGGTCAGTTTTCACCCCAAGGACAAAGAAATTCGAGGAGAGTCAAGCTAGAGACTCACACAAAAACAAGCGCTTCATGGGTGGAAACCCATGCTTATCCTTAGTAGTAGTATATTAGTATCATATTTATTAATAAGTGTGATGTGAGGAGGCTCGCCTCTTCCTTTCTCGTGTTTCGTGTTTTGTGATTTTTGTCCAGGATTGCCCGGATTATGAAGACTCTCGTGCTCGGTGTTTTGTCCATCGTTCACTCGATCTTCGATCCTTAGCATGCTTATATATGGGAATCCGATATCCTAGATCTTATCGACTAACGTTTATCTTTTAGCATAATTAATAAACGGCTTTAGATTTGCGTAGAGACCCCTTAATATTTGGATTATGCCTTGACATTAGTATGGGGGTGACAGTCTCACATTGAGGACAATGTGTAGTTCTAGTATGGGGGTATCTGTCGATTTGATCGTACCTGCAGTCGTTGTCTTCACGTAATCCCGTTTTTACCACCAAAATTTTAAAAAAATATTGTGATTTTATGCAAAAATTTAAAAAAAATAAGTGTTTTGTCACAATGTTTGACTTTCTTGCTGGGTAGAATAAGAATAAATTTTGATCCGATCGAGCATGTTGCGCTCTAGCTTGTCCCTTAACCGTTATAAACTTTAGCTTTTGCTAGTCTTTTATACAAGAAGCTTTAAAACGCGAATTTTAGCTTATACAAGCCAAGATTTTGCAAGTTTCCATAATTGACTTTAAATATGCAAAACTAGTTTATTTGACTAAGCATTCGCGGATTTCTTTCTTAGAGATTTTAAATTGCGAAGAACGAGAAATGATAGTGTTAATTATAAGTTTAGATGCTAAATATGGAATAGTTAGTTTTCTTTAGAGCTTATAAGTATTAATTATGGCTTTTTCTTCCCATTAGTTTGTCTCACTTGTATATTAATATTGTTTAATAAATATGGTTGTCCGGATTAACTTAATTTTTAGTGACTTTCCTCTAACTTGGAAGACGATGCCAATAAAATAGGTACATATCGGGATTCAGAATTTGGCATACTATATATATCATATGAATAATTGCTTTACTTACACCTTAAAGAGCCTTCGGGTATATGGTGTAAGTAGAGTTAATCATGAGATTACTTATGCCTTAAAGAGCCTAACGGTATATGGCGTAAGTGATTAAATAGTTCGTACCTTAAAGAGCCTAAGGGTATATGGCGTGAATGATTGGATCATGTTTAATAAATGATTTGTTTGTACCTTAAAAAGCCTTAGGGTATATGGTGCAAATTAAATCTCACTTGATTTATGTCTTAAAGAGCCTTAGGGTATATGACGTAAATCAAGTTAAATAAATAAGTAGCCTAATAAAAGCCAAATTTCGGTCACCTCGATGTGGACCTCATCGGTTTTCAAGGATAGGGATAGAAGCTAATTTTGATCTTAAACCGTCCCGCTTTATTTTTGGATTTATTAAATATCGAAACAAGTCTTAAAGAGCTTTCAGGTATATGAAAAAAAATAAAATCTTGAGATACAAATTTAGGAAGAAAGGAGGAAAAATAATACATAATTAGTATTTATAAGTAATGTTAGCATCTTGACTTGTATTTGACAATGATCTTGTTTTTAAGCTTGGTTTGGGACAAGTGAAAAGTCGGAGACGATGAATTTATCTTTTTGAGCATTTTAGGATTAAAGTGTTTCTTATTTCGTGACCCTTAAAGTTATGAAAATAACGAAAGTCCATACATTCTAGTTAGTTGCTTAAAAAGAAACAGTAAAAAAAAGAGAAAAAAGGTAAAATACAAAATATGTGTGGTAATAAGTGTAGATTTATAAAAATGGTCAAAACGGGGCTTTTCAAAATTAGTGATTCTTTAATTCCCCTTGATGAACACTTAGCTACTTTTCGAGGTAATTAGTCGAGGGAGATTGAGATTCTTAGTTTTCTAAAGTGTGTACTTATGGCATTGCGTGAGGACACGACAATAGTTTAGTATGGGAGATTTTGGTATGTGCTTAATTACACATACCTTTTACCTAATAAAATGAGCAAAAAGACCAATAATGAGCGAAAATGATATAAAAATTCATTGTATATGTATATTTTGTGATTTGTGTCTTGAAGGTAAAGATATTCAATAAAAAGGACAAAAACAAAGGCAAAGCAGACCAAACCGAACACGAGAATGGAAAGAGCGCGAGAAAATGAGTCAAACGGTGTCTTCGGATTTGATTGGGCCATCCCGTAACCCACTTAATGGGCCAGGCCAGCCCATACTAGAGCTAGCCAAAAGTATCTAATTAGCCCATGATTCAATCCCAATCTTCTCGGCTCAATATAGTCTCAAATCTGCTAAATAAAATGAATTGTGAGATAGTTGTGATGTAAGCCTGCGTCATCCGCACATGATGTGAAATTAAATCAAAAAAATTACACATGACTCTCCACTAGTAAATGTTTGGCGAATCAAGGGTGTACACGTAGCAGGGAATGTGTATAACAAATTCAAATTCAATGCTACTTTGATCCAACAGACGAGTGAATTGTGTATGAATGAAGCAAAATAGAAGTCTACTTGGCGACCATCTAATGGCTCAATCCACTCTCAATCCATGTGCATACCGGTTATTGGTTAATAATCACCCAATGATTGGGTCAATTTTACATTTCACTCCCTCCTTGGACCCTATAAATCAACTCGCCTCTTTCACACTTCACTCAACTAGTCTTTTATTTTTCTTAGTCTTAGTTTTGTGTTTTTTTTAGCTTATTTTAGTTTTGTAGTAGCTTATTTCTAAAATTCATGCTTATTGTACTAGCTTATTTCGCAAGCTTAACAAGATGATGTAATGAAAATGGTTTAAAGTTTGTCGAAGATCTCGGTTCGTTATTTGTTTGCTTATTGGTTTGTTCCTTTTCTTTTTGTGTTAGCTTATTCTATAAGCTGATTTTTCGTCCTTATTATTGTTAAAGTTCTTAACGACTTAGATAATGACTCCTAAAAGCTCCCCAAGCTAATTTGTATTCTCTTACCAAAATGACCTTTTATCAGACTACTATTAATGCGAATCAGCTAATATATACTCAAATGATTAGTCACATAGCTGTCACCCTATACGATCTTGTCGTTCTACAAGTCATCTGCAATTGTACGCTACTTTACGATCTAGTTTATTTTCAGCGTAAATCGTGTGCTCGTGCCATCTTGGGATATTTCTTATGCAACCGCTCAACATCAAGTGTCAGGCATCTGGCTCGTGTGACTCTACAAACGCCCCTCTCTAAAGTATCATGTCTGCAACAAACCGCCCCCCCCGTGCCTTTGTGATCGCCTACCCCCCCCACCAACCGGGACGCACCAGCCTTCATCATTCGCGCCCTGAAGACACCCCACGACTACCACCCTCGACCTGTTATAGTGCAGCAGCGCTTCTCTTGCCCGTTTTACGCATCTGGCTCCACCCATTCCATCTTGACCTCTCGGTTTCCCAACTCCGCTACTTATTGGCTTATTCTGAGCTTTTGGTTGCTTATTCTAATTGCTTTTTGATGTGGTAAAGAGCTTATTTCAAATGCGATAGGGCTTGTTAAAGAATCTTAGTCGTGGATCGTGTTTTAGCTTGCTTATCTTTAGCTTTTTATCGTTTTATCTTGCTTAATTCGTCCTTGAGCTTATTAGGTTGTTAGATGTGCTTATCTCGTCATGCTAAATGTTTATTTTTTCTTAATTTTTTAATTTTTTTTTTTTTTTTTTTTAAATACCATTATATTTAATTTTTTTATTTTTATAATTTTTTTTTATTTTATATTTTTAATTTTTAATTTTTTTTTATTATCAACAGACGAGTGAATTGCATATGAATGAAGCAAAATAGAAGTCCACGTGGCGACCATCTAATGGCTCAATCCACTCTCAATCTGTGTGCATACCGGTTATTGGTTAATGCACCCAATGATTGGGTCAATTTTACATTTCACTCCCTCCTTGGACCCTATAAATCAACTCGCCTCCCTCACACTTTACTCATCTAATCTTTTAATTTTCTTAGTCTTAGTTTTGTGTTTTTTAGCTTATTTTAGTTTTGTAGTAGCTTATTTATGAAATTCATGCTTATTATACTAGCTTATTTCGCAAGCTTAAAAAGATGATGTAATGAAAATGGTTTAAAGTTTGTTGAAGATCTTGGTTTGTTATTTGTTTGCTTATTGGTTCGTTCTTTTTCTTTTTGTGTTAGCTTATTCTATAATCTAATTTTTCGTCCTTATTTTCGAAGCTTATTATTGTTAAAAATTCTTAAAAGCTTAGATAATGACTCCTATAAGCTCTCCAAGCTAATTTGATTCATTACCAAAAGTTTTTAAATACTTTTTGAAATAATAATCTAAAATAAGCTCGATTATAGCTTATTTCTGAGCCTACATTGTTTGTTATTGATTAGAAGCTCTTATTTTCCTCTAAAATAAGCTTCTAAATAGCTTATTCGGTTTTGAGAGAGCTTATATTGTTGGATCAAATTTTTATGAGCTTATTTGATTTTACAATTGGTCCTTTGATTCGTTTAATGCTTATAGCTTATTCTGAGCTGTTGGTTGCTTATTCTTATTGCTTTTTGATGTGCTAAAGAGCTTATTTCAAATGCGATAGGGCTTGTTAGAGAATCTTAGTCGTGGATCGTGTTTTAGCTTGCTTATCTTTATCTTTTTATCATTTTATCTTGCTTAATTCGTCCTTGAGCTTATTAGGTTGTTAGATGTGCTTATCTCGTCATGCTAAATGTTTAATCTCGTTAGCTTATTAAGATCTTATAGAATTCGTTGTTTGTGACTAAATATGTGCTTATTCGATTGTGCTTAATGGTTAAGGCTTATTCGTGTAGCTTAATCATGTGCTTTTCTTACTCGTCCTTTTAATTTGTTGCGACAAGTCTTTTAAATTGAATTGGGCGTCTTTCCTTTTAGTTGGTTAAGCTTCATTTGATTCATCTCCGGTTAATTGCGATTGGTTCATAAATTTGGTCTCGTTTGGTTTGTGTGAATCTCGTTTGGTTTGTATGAATCTCGTTTGGGCATCCTCTAATTACTTTCATTTGGGCCTCATTTGAACAATAGGGCCACTTTCCATTTAGTTATTTGGGGCTTTGTAGTTTCATAACAGGAAATGCAATTTCGATTTCAATTATGTATTTGTTTACTATTAACATATTATTTGTATTTTGTGATTTTTTGGTACCGGTCATCTCACGAGGCACGGAGCTTATGGGTTTATTTAGCTAGATAGAATTTATTTATTTTCTTTAGCTAAATAAATCGGGTGGTATTCGTTTAATTGCGGCTCTTCAACTCGGTCCAATTTTCTATCCTTTTTCAATTTATTAGTATAGCTTACATTAAAAATGTTTTGCTTTGCTTATTTTATCATTATGAATAGCGAGTAGTTTAATTAGTGCTTGTTAAGTGAAATTTGTGAATTGGGAATTAAGTGTGGATTGATAAAAGGTTTAGAGATTAATAATTTATTGGATTATTTAGATTTATAAGTTGATTGTTTAAAGGGCAAAATCCGAAGAACAATCAAATTACACATCTAGTAATTATTTTCTTTTTAAGAGATTGTTTTCAAAATAAACCAACGTTGTGAGAAAATTATCTTTTCTAAGAAATAAAATTAGTTAATAAACCTAAATTCACACTTAAA
>BQNB010078875.1:0-30417 GCA_026074375.1 Tanacetum coccineum | reverse complement strand
TCGTCATCGAATCCTTGTCCCATTAAGCTTTCATCAATCATAACTAATTCCCTACTACATACATGATCGGTCGGGGAGTTGGTCCAAGTAGATGGTTCTCTACCTGTAACCAACTCATGCAACAAAATCCCAAATTTATAAACATCCTCTTTGTAAGGACTAGGACTAGCATCTGGAACCACAAAAGTGCAACCACTTGAAGGGATACCACTTGTGTTCATCAAGATATTTGAGTTACCAAAGTTTGATATCTTGGGCTCAAATTTATCATCTAGTAAGATACATCTTGAGCTGATTTTGAGATGGACCACTCGGAGGACATTGTTGTGATGCAGCCAGGTAAGTCCATCTTCTTACCCTCCACTACAAACTTTGGAGGGTTCGGTTACACGTGTATCTGTATACTAGAAATTTGGACGGGCCACGTGCAAGTGTGTTTACTACATCCATAAAAATTTTACAAACAAAGTTCCACAAAATGACTTGTCACCAATCAAATTAATCTTAAATCTTCCTATTGCTATCTTAAATCTTAAAGGCCAGCCCATCTTCTTACCCTCCACTCGTGGCCTAAAATGTAGCCATTGATGGAGGGTTCCGTTACACGTATATCTGTATACTAGAAATTTCTTTTCCCTTTCATAGCAAAAACCTAGCAATGGTACTAAATTTATATGCCTTAGTCTTCCTAAAATTTCTATTTCTAATAAGAATTCTTAAAACTCTCGAACTTATGGAGCCTCTTGACTGCAAACTGCAAACCGCTTGGAAACATAGCCTTGTACATGATCCCCATGTTTCCATGGCCGATTACTTTTTTATTGTCGAAACTACTGGTGGCCATATTAAGTTCCTCCAAACTCATTCGACATATAAACTTTTCCATGGTACTTATCTGTGTGAAATCGTTACATATTATATATACACATTTGTCGACAAATCCACTGTCGTTTTGACAGTGGACTAATTTTGTCACAATTGAGCTACTTGCCTTGGCCCAAAAACCCTACAAAGATAGTATAAAGTTTAGCACAACACCGGCCCAAAGTAAAAAAAAAACATTTCAGCCGGTCCAAAATAGAAAAAAAAATACAACAAAATAGACCCTCAAAAATTTATTGTCAAAATATATAACGCATATCTACCGATTTATTCAGATAAAAAATACCTTCGGAAAGATGTTCGAATTGCGAACAAAATGAGCCTAATATTGAATGCTTTTAACATACGGCACGGTTTATAAAAAATGTTGAAAGTTCATTATTAAATAGAAAAAAATTACATAGTCGTACCCTCAATCTTTTAGAACTATTGTACGCGATTTTGTTTATATAGATAACTTGATTTATTCATATATAACACATAGTCTGACTAATTTCATTCAAATAAATAGATATCCTCGCAATTCAAATTTTATGATTGTTAAAAAAATGTTCAGGTGAATAGAAATACAGAGTGTTGCATACAGTAGTCTGCCCCTATCACCGTCAACGCGCTTTTTTTTAACGAACACATTCTCACTCAATATTTATTCGAAATTGATTCGCAATAAAAATTATGCCCCGCGGCAACGCGCGAATTTCTTGCTTGTTAGTAATAATCTTCGTACTTACATGGACACACACACATTCTATCTTAAATACATTATACATCATTTGGTTAAAATGTTAAAATTTAATTTTAAGCAATGCAAATTCCTTATTTTGTGCCTTTTAAATAAACAATAATTTTCATTTACGCAAGGAAAGTATTACACAATGGGAGTTAGAGAGAGTAAAGGGAGAGGATTTTACCTTGCTCGCTTCACTGCTAAAATTCTATGCAAATAAAATTAGGGGGGTTCCTGGAATTAGGTATTCCTCCTTCCTCATTTCTTGACCAGGCGATATAACGTCATGTTGCTCATAGATAGTATAGGCAAACAGTAGAACATAAGCAACATAGTTAACACAGTAGAAGCAAAGAAACCAACCTCAAACTCTGAAAAAAAGAGATCTTCATGACCCTCTTTCTTGCAGAAACCCAAAGGACCTCCACAAAGTCCTAGGTTGCCTGCATAGCTTGATGGAGAGGCAGTAAAATTGCCGAAGAAAGGTACCTGTCCTATTAATCTATTGTTAGCAACACTAAATTCTCTGAGGCTGTCAAGTCTACCCAATTCTGGAGGGATTTTGCCTGTAAGGAGTTTGTTATTTAGCCTTAGAACATTAACGGTGCTGCAATTGCCAATGCTAGGTGGAAGTGAACCTATGAAGTTGTTTGACGAGAGATCCAGAGACGTGATGAATGGTAAAACGTCCGAAAGATTAGAAGGAAGGGGTCCAGTGAGGTGGTTGCTAGAAAGATCTAATCCCGTCAAGCTGGTACAGTTTTTTAAGCCCATTGGAAATGGTCCTCTAAGACCCATGTCTGACAGGTGAATATTCAGAACCTGTGCTCTCATCAGGGTGCCAACACTCCACACCAGTAAATCTACATCCTGTCCTATTAATCTATTCTTGAAATCCCAGGAAGATAAAAGATTCTCAGGGTCTTGCAGGGTGTTTTTAATGGATCTCAGGCAATCAATATCTGACTGAATGGCATTGCTTGAAACAAAGCCAACTAGAATTACTAGCACGCCTAAGTGCATATTAGAAGTACCATTACTTTTCATTGTGAATATAATGTTGCATGATGACATAGTGCATACAGTTTTCATATAATTTATATGAAACGTGTTGTGTTGACCCCAAGTCGCTCGCTACTCCTTCTGGGCTAGGGGCCATGTAGCCACAAATTGCCGTTCCAAAAAAAAAAATATTGCAATAACGTTCTTGAAGGGTTAGAAAAAAGATGATGATGACCCCAACCTCAACATTGACTTCTAAAGTCTCTCCCTGTCTTCTAAATGCTACTGTACTTCCACAATTCCACGTTAAAAAACCTAATAGCTGAATTAACATAGAAACGCATGTGTCTTAGAAGATTCGCAGATAAATTTTTTAATAATTGCATTCAGTAGTGACTGTTTTTTACCGAAGCAGATTTCTTTTGGCGAGATCATTTTTCCCTTTTGTTTGTACGTGTTATATGCTTGAAACCTTCAGATTTAGTGTACTTAAGAACAAAAGTAATCATATTAACACATTTCTGGCTTCTAAATATATTTTGAATTTTCAAGAATAGAAAACTTCATTCTCATCCTTTGGTTTTGTTAACATTGTAGCTTAAGCTTCATATAGACATAACTTTCAATATAATTATTGAAGCGTTAGGGAGCAGTTTGCTAGGGAGTACGGTTCGGCCCAAATTAAGCATTAGTTTCCTACACCCCTCAGCTTTATTCTATCTTCATCTTATACTGAAATCATGCTGATTTATGACAATCATGTGTCATTCTAGCCTTTTAGTCGATAATTATTAATTGGTACATATTGTCAATGCTAAATTTCAAGTCTTCGGTCAAACCTGCCAAAAATATAACCGATGCTGATAAAGTAACTTCACGAATCATTCATTAAAGAAAACGATCCGACATTCCTAAACTTATATTCATGAGATTTGAAAACTTTGTTAGATGCAACTCCAATGAATGTTTACTTAGCTTGTGCCATCTACAAACACTATAACTTACTTTAAGATGCTGAAATGAGAGGTTCTTGGTAAACTTTGCTACCACAAGCAAAAATTTGTATATATAAACGGCAAACTGTATATGTGATAAGAGTCCCTTAAACGATAACAAACATTTATATTACGTCATCATTCTTTTAGGAGAAGTACGTGTAGACACAATAAACTTTTTTCGTATAAGAAAGTTGTGCAACTGTTCTAATTACTGTAATAATATAACCACTGCCGTTTTTGTATATAAAGAAACTTAGGGTGTGTTTGTTTCATTAAGATGTTTTGTGTCTGAATCTGACTACCACATCTTACTGGTAAGAGGTGGTTATAAAGTTGAATCTGAATGAAATAATGTTGTTTGTTTTTTATAATTGTCTGAATGATTTTAATTTTTCATTTTCGTAATATATACATATATATATAAACCATTACAATACGGTAAATGGCGAAGCTAGAAAAAGATCTTAACCGGTTTAATTTTTTTTTCTAGGAATTAAAAAGATCCAACCCGAGAACTTTTTAACGGGTTAATCAAGACAATTTTTTTTACTTAAAAACATCGCTATGGATACAAAACAAATTTTTTTTGTCATTTAAACAAAGAGATAGTTTTTTTTAGAACGACAAATTTTTCGCACCCTATACTACCTATCTCACACTATATATGTCACAAATGCTTCCAGCGAAGCTTGAACCCACAACCTTTAGATTGGTAAGGAACACACATACTATTAGACCAAAAGCCCTTGGTATAAAAAAGACCATTTATTTTAAGACAATTGAAAATAAAGTTGTAAACATTTATTTTAAATTATATTATATTTTTAACCAGAAAATAAAACTATGTGTCACATGTTAACTTGCCACAAATATAAACTTTTGACTAAAATACAAAATTGTGTACTTGACTAAAACCAACATTTGCTTTTATTACTCACCTCACGTGACTACCTAGATTATATATATTCCAACTTTGTACTATTTTGTCACTTTTTACTGTGTGTCTTCTTCTTCATCAAACACTCTTATCTTCTCTTTCAAAACTTTCATATCTTATTTCCAATTCATTATACCGTAACAAAAATTCTATTCAAGTTGGAGGTGTGTGAAGGTTTCGTAAGGTTCAGAGGCGGTAAGACCAAACCCCCAACTCTGACCACAGTAAGATGGTTCGCATTTGACCGCGTCTTACTCGCAAGAAAAAAACAAACACCCCGGAAGTTTGACCGTGTCTGACAGGTAAGACGTCAGACGTAGTCAGAGGTAGTCAGATGTTTTTTTGCAAAAACAAACACAACCTTATACTCTGTTTATTGTTTCATCTAGAGATTACAAAATGATAACAAATATCTCATCTAGTTTACATGTTTAAAGATCTACAAAAAAATCTACTAAAATATGAATCGTATATATGATATATAGTTGTTGTCCCTATACAATCAAAACAGAATGCATCCCTTTCGGTTAATAAACTTGAACCAACATCCAGGCTTAAATGTCTCTTCTGCGTACCTACATGCACAACGAGCCAACAACCAAGTGTCAAGAAAATAAAGTAGTAAGAGGGATGGGTGCAGTCACATTTGTGTGGCGCGAAATGATTCGATTTACATGAATCTCGTGAACTACTTTGCGTAAAATACTAAACATCATGGTTCGTGTTTGAAAAAAGAAACTTTTTCTTATATCAACACTTTTCTAGCTAAACTTAATGATCATATATCTATTACTAATTGTAATGGCTGTCATAGAAGAGCTTTGTACATTTCTATCTATCCTCCTATACACATAATAATATTTTATGTTTTTCTCCACTCATTATCTCTTCGCATACAAACCGTCAGTTCTGAGGGATCCTGTGAGTGAGTAGAAATATATGTAGGAATAACTAGTATGAGGATATATCATTTCTCGTCATAGAATTGTTCCAAAATAAAAAGAGAGAATATATACCTGTTTTGGGGGACACTAGTATAACACCTATTATTGTTTCGTGATCTACTATTGAGATTACTTTTGTTATCAACAAAAAACCAAGTCTTCCATTGTTTCGTATCACCAAGACGTTTCTTTGAATCATTCATTGAAGTACTCCGACAAACCTTTTGCTTTTTCATACCAAAAGAACTCGGGACAAACATCTTAAGAAGAAAAACACCCGTATCAAGACTCACACTTCTTGAAATCGAACCCTTTTTCTCACCTTTTTTATTCCCCTTCAATTCGGTCTTTGTATCCTTTGTGACGATATCTTTTAACGACAACTCATAACATGATTCTGGCAAGTCGTCAAACATCTCCATGAGCTCATTCCTTGCTTGTTCCATTTTTGTCGTGGCAGATGATTTACATACGCCATTAGAACGAACGTTATTAGACCAAAGGGGTGGTGATTCATTTTCGTCTTGTTTTCTTTGATTTTTCACTTTTGGGATTTCGCAAAATGTGAAATCTGATTGTTTTGTGATGGAATGGAGTTTTGGTTGATAAGACATGTTATAGTTACCATTTACTTCATCAAGGGCAAGCATGGGTTTTTGACTTGAGTTTATGCATATAGCTAGTGGAAGAAATTTCAAATTCGTTAGGACAACGTAGGTTATAAATAATATAACATTGAAAAATATATTATACGTGGAATTTAAACTTAACCCACAAGACACTCTATCATGAGTAAACAATGGACCCAAGTCTTTTTCTTTTTGAAAGTGAAGTTTGCCGTCTAAGATGGGAGTGAAGACAATAAGAAGACGTGAATCATTTTCTTTCCATTTGGCAAATTTAGTTACAAAAAAGGTTACCAATTTTTCTTAATTATATTTGTAGTTTTGTATAATTTGATTAAAATCCATAATCTATTTTATCTAATAAAACAAAGTTTTGTACCACCTTTTTAGCTAGGCGTACTAAAAATCCAATTAATACAATGATGCGGCCTTGTACATCATTAAAAAAAACAATACACTTCCTCCAAAACCATTTCATTCCAATCGTAATTTTTGGATATTGGTTTATGGTGAAATTATTTGGTTATTTAGATGTAATTTTGTTTAACAAATTAACCATACAAGAATTATTATTAATTATAGGTTTAGTTAGGTGTGTTTTTAAATTTCTTAAGACAAATGACACAAAAATAGACTAAACTTAGGGCATGTTTTCAATTAAGGCACTCAATTTTTTTTCTCGCACATAATTAACTTTTTTTTCTAGCCGATTTATGTTTTTTTCTCGCTTTCCGTTAACACACTAACCCCCATTTCGTTATATCCCCAAAATTTAGTTTAATTAAATATGAAGGACCCAAATTAAAAATTATCTACAAATCAATATCCATAAATCGTTTCTTAACAAAATCCCAAAAATGGTTACAAATCATCGAGATGCTGGTGCCAGTCACTATTTCGTCTTTTTGCTGTTTTTATTGATTGTATAAATTGAAAAACACGGTATCTTCATAAAGACCCGGATTCATTTGGACAATTTATAATGCATTTCTGAAGAGAGCTGCAAGCTGAACTGAAACTTAAAAACATACGTCTTCTGTATGACTTGCTTGACCTTGTGTTTAGTTCGGCACATTAGTATGCCAGAAACCGCCTGTTAATACAAATAATGTCTAAAAGCGTTATTTATATTTTTCGACTTCTCTACGTTTTGATAATTACAAAATGTAAAAACATTCTATGTGAAATTAAACGTTAACAAAACATTTTTACAAAAATAAATTAGACAAAATATTTTTGTAATTAAAAAAAATGTTTTATTCAAATATATATTTGCAATCAGATCCCCCTCAAATTCTCTAAAACCCTGCCCTAGATAGGTACTGGCAACCCCTTTATAGATCAGGGGTCCGCCTTTGAGAACTTAGGGGGTCCGCAGGCATAATTGGTCTCAGGCTTTGCCTATAAATAGTGGACTATTCCCTCATAATTTTCCACCTTTTGCATATTGATTCTTTCTATTCTAAACCAGCAAACACATTTCTTAGTCTTTGATCATTTAACTTGTATAAACATTTATTTTCAAGCGATCCAATCCTTCCCTTCCAAGTGCAAGAGAAAAATACTCGTAATCGCCAAGATACGAAGTATTATAGACTAGTTTGTGCATACGTAACGTTATTACGATCTTGTTGTATATTGTTTATCAACTACATCTCTTTTATTCTTGTGTATTAGTTAGATCGGGCATATCATGTTACTTCCTCCGTCCCATTTTTATTGTCCACGTTTCCTTTTTGGGATGTCCCAATTTAATTGTCCACTACTAAAAATAGATAGGGAAATTTGATCAAGTTTACGATATTACTCTTGTTTGAAATTATTATTACAAACTTTAAAGAAGACTTTAATTAATTAGCTAAGGGTAAAACTGTCATTTTGTCAAAAAGTAAGAAAGAGAAAGCAGTAATAAATGCACTTTTCTTAAACTGTGTGTTTTTTGTCGGGGGACAATAATTTTGGGACGGAGAGAGTAGTATTTTAGGTGAGAAAATACGCAAGTGAGCAGTTAGTATTTTAGGCCTCAGAATATGAGTGTGAGTGGTAGATCGGTTCTAGCTAAGATAGAACTCGACATTTGGCTTAGTTTCAGAAATTGGTGTAAGCTACGTGTGTATTGTTTTCTTCGCCTAAAGGGAGCTTGTTGACATAGTGAAGAAAACTCTCGAGTTGGATACTCGGGGAGTGGAGTAGGGCGAAGAGGAGCTTCATTACCGAAACACTATAAATCTTGGTGTTGTAGTTTGGTCTTTCTAACTCAATCCTTTCGTCTTGCACTTAATATTTCGTAGTTAATATTGTTTGTGTATTTATTAATATTGTTCATATTGTGTTCATTTGATATCACGTAAACTCGGATCTACACTTTTACAAACAAACTTTAATCAAACTTTAAAAAGCGGTAAACTATTCACCCCCCCTCCTTTCTAGTTTCCACAATTAGTATCAGAAGCCTGGTCACCCAAGATCTTTAAAATAAACTGTATTTTAAAACATGAATCAATCTATGAAATTGAAAAAATATTTAGAAGGGCAATCCATGCAGAGACCACCACTCTTTGAAAGTGATGGATTTATTTATTTAAAAAATAGATTCGAGACTTATGTGAAATCAAAGATTTGGATTTTTGGCATGTCATTACCTATGGTGATTTCTCATTTACTGAAAATAATCTTGAAACTAAAAATGATGAAATTGCACCATTTGATAAATAAAGTGATGAGAGCGACGGTGGTGTAGGTGTGCGTCGGTGGGGTGACGAGGGTGGTGGTGTTGGTTGGCTGAGATAATAATGAAGGTGGTTTCGTGTTTCAGAGATGGAGGGGGGAAGCGGTGGTGGTTTTTGGTGGCTGCCATGGTGATGGTGATGATGTTGATAGCTGTGGTGGATCTGCGGTGTGGTGAAGGCAGTGGAGATGGTGGTGTGATAATGGTGCGGCGGCTGGTGGTGGCGAGCCGACGAGAGAGGTGGAGACGTGGTGATGAAGGTGGTGTGGAGATGATGGTGTGGCCACGATGGAGGAGGGTGGCGTGAGAGGCGGCAGGTGGCCGGAGATTGGTCGGGATCTGGCCGGAAATGTGGGGTGGCGCCGTAAAATATTGGAGAGGGAGAAGTATGTGTTTAGTGGCTAGGTTAAATGAGAAAACCCTAATGGGTTTCTTATATATAAACAAAAGTTTCAAAATAGAGTGACAAATGTATAATAGTCTAGGGGTGGTGGTGTAAATTTATTCTTAAGGGTCCTTATTGTAATTTTTGTAAAATAATAGTTCGGGACTCGTTTTGGCTATTTAACGGATTATTCAAAACACGAAACTTGCGTCATTGTTTTCCAAATCATTTTCCCCATAAAATTGAGTATTTACATGACTTATTTTATAAATGTTTTTATAAAACTTATTTAAAAATGTTTTTGTTATTTATTAGGTATCCCGGGTGAGCTTCGTCCGAAAAATAAACTTTAACTTGAGCATTTACGTTTTTAAATAAACGCTTTTGAATAAAATATTAAATAATTACCCTGAAACCATAGAGGAGATGAAGCATAAATCTTGAAATCCAAACAAAGCATTACCCTGAAACCATAGAGGAGATGAAGCAAGAATCAAGAAAACTTGGTATAATCAAGGTCTTGTATATAAATGTCGTTGTAGAACTTTGAGAAGTTTGCTTAGACTCTGAAGTACCATTGTCTTGGAATCCCATGAGAATTGCTGATTACATCTCAACCTTTGAATTCTCTGGCTAACTTTACCAACCTCGAATTCTGTCGGCTATTGTTGTGATCACTTGGTGAAGTAAACCCGATATACCAAACTTGAAAATGAAGTGAAATCCCCTAAATTTGTTACTTAAGCTTGCACTGTTGTGATTGAAGAACGGTGCAAGATTAAATCTTAAAGTACTCTATACCTCACCGGAAAAGTATAAAAAGTTACACAACCTCTTAAAATTATCCACATCGACTTCTGCGTGTGTCACTGAGTACTACAACGTAGCTCCTTTAAGTGATAGTTATCCAGGTCTGCAACCAACCACCCCTGACTTCTGGTAAACAGATAATTCAAGTCTTAATCATAAGCTGTATACGTTCAAGCAAGTCATCAATCGATAGATTGGGTTTAAAGAAAAGGGGTAGCAAATAGAAGGAAGTCTCGATGATGAAATAAGTAGACGCCTTCGTGAAATCCAACTTCAATCTCAAATAAGGGATACCAAATTAACTCCGTGATCACTTGTCATCGTAGTCCGAATCTCTAGCCATTTGTCATTTATTGAATCTTTTCAGGATCGTTTTAGCGTTATGTATTGTGTTTCTTGTGTTGTTGTTAAACTTAGACAAATGATATATTTGAATTGTCGTTAACGAATAAACATTGTCTAGTTAACTTGACATGATCGTGTGTATTGCCGAGTGGCTAAGGTTGGTCAAAGTAAATCAAGATGCCATGCATCAGGGCAAAACGCAATGAGGCAAAACGCAACCTTGAGACAAAACGCAAGCTGTCCTTGGCAAAACGCAATGAGCAAAACGCAAGATCTTGAGACAAAACGCAATGAACAAAACGCAAGATTTTGAGGCAAAATGCAATGAACAAAACGCAAGATCTTCTAGGCAAAACGCAAGATTTGTTGCGATTTGGGCAGCATAACGTTTGTACTTGCTTGCAAAAATGGTCTTCAATAAGCAAAACGCAACAACAAAATGCAAGAGCAAATCGCAATGCCTTCTTTGAGACAAAACACAAGAAGTCTTTGGGCAAATCACAGCGATGAAGCAAAACGCAATCAAGAACACCCCTTCAGTGAGTCAAAAAGCAGCCAAAAAAAAATCATCAAACATTCTTGAAAGCTACGAAATGATGTTAAAACCACCTAGTAATGATGCAAGGGATAGTTCTAAGCTCGAAAGTACAAATCTTTAACACTTTTAACCACAAACAAAGATCAATCTTGGATTTTTCTTGCTATTTTTTTTAAATAAAAAAAAATAAACAAACCAACCCACGAATTCCACACAAACCAAACACAAATACAATACACCCCTGCAGCTCTGGTACCAATTGTAGGATATAAATGACATATAATATCAGGGATTAAAACAGATCTGGAGGTTGGGTATAATGAAATAAATGTGTAGCCATATTATTAGAGAATAAAGGTTAAAGAGATGGGAAGATGTGTGTGTGGTAGAGAGAAAACATACACACTTATACTTTTTGAAAAGTGAGCTTCACCCCTCCATGGAAGTATGGAGGAGGTATTTATAGTCCTAGTGACACTTAACTATTATAACTAGTCATTATTAATCCCTACGTGTCACGCTATAAATGAACTAATGTAATCCCGGATATGTCACCATATTTTAAGGCTAACACTTGTACATCCTGAAGGATCCATCAGAGGTTTTATCGGTACGAGGATCTCATAATTCACATGATTCTATCTCACTAAAAGGTAAGTATATTGAAGAAAATCTTCTAGTTCTATTGGTTATAATCCAATTAGAGTGATATGCTCATTACATTCTAGAACCTTTCAATCTGTAATTTCCATGACTACAGGAAGCATGATTTAGTCTCTCGGCTAAGGTTGTGGTGTTTTTCACATGCTAAGTTAAAAGAAAGCAATACTTCTAGTTATTACGCTTACGGATGCCTAATACAGACGACACGCACTCATGAATAACGCACGACAAAAATATTAATAAAACACAGGTACATTAAATCTCTTTTGACAATGTAGAGGAAGGAAAAAGAAAAAAAATAGAGATGGAACATAAAGGTAATTTGACAAAATTTTATGGTGACTATTCCCAGCATAGCACGGTCCTTCCTGAATTATACATAGGTGATCAAGCTATGCATAATTTAGGAACTAACGATAAAATGCTCATTTCGTTAAACTAATGTTATGTTAAAAAAAATCTTATACGGTATAAACGATATAGTTTATAAGGTAGCAAAACAGTTCGTGGTAATGAAAATAAGGTAGTTTATATAATGACACAAGGTATTTTGTAAGATAACAGGAAATGTTTTATGAGGTGATAACAAAATAGTTTACGAGAAAGTTACGTGACGGTTTATAATGCAATGGTAACAAATGGTTTACAAGTTGACAACCCAATAATTTATAAAGTGACAACGTAATGGTTTATAAAAGACACGAAGTAGTTCATAAGATGATGACGACATAGTTCATAAATTGACAGTGAAATAGTTTATAAATGACAACGAAACAATTCATTAAGTGACAACGAAATAGTTTGTAAGATGACCGCAAGGTAACTTATTATAGGGCAGAAAAAGAGTTTATAATTAACCGTAAAATAGGTTATAAGATGGAAATGAGTTAGTTCATTAATTGATAGTCAAATAAGTTATGAGGTAATAGTAGGATAATTATAAAATGTTGAAAAAACTGTTCATGGAATGATATCAAAATAGTTTATAAGGTGTTAAAATAAACAAGAAGCTATCATCAAACGGTTTGTAAAGTGGTGTAAAATAGTTCATAACGCGACAACAACTATGTTTATAAGACGACACTAAAATAGTTCATAGGATGCCATCCAGTTAGTTAATAACAATAAGACAGTTGCATTATAATAGTGAAATGGGTTGTAAGACGGTAAAGGAGTAGCTTACTTATATTTACTAGAGAATTGAAGTGTAATTGACAAAATAGTCATGACACAAATTGAACAAATGATTTAGGAAAATGTAGGTTCCCGATTAACACTTCATAACACGAATCAAGAAAGAAACTAGAAAAGAGAAAGAGATGTGATGGTGTAGAGAGAGAGAGAAGAGAGAGAGATGAGAGAAAAAAAATATATTGAAATGAAAACTAGATATTTTCTAAAAAGAAAATATCTATATATATGAGATATTTTCTGAAAGGTTGGTTACAGCGTGATCCGTCTCGTTTTTCTCTTCGATTTGAGAGGCCACGGGTCTAAAACGGACTTACGGATCAAAAGTTATGGCTGTTTTACTGAAACCCTTTTCGTCACACAAGTTTTCTAAAAAAAAATTTCGTTCGATCCAAAAAAAATTTGCTCGTTCGATTCCACTCGTTCAGTTCTTGAAAATTTTGCTCGTTCGATTCCGCTCGTTCGGTTCTTGAGATTTTTCGCTCGTTCGGTCCAAAAGATTTTTCGCTCGTTCGGTCCAAAAGATTTTTGTCACTCGTTCGATCCAAACGTTTTTGTCACTCGTTCGATCCAAACGTTTTTGTCACTCGTTCGATCCAAACGTTTTTCCACTCGTTCGGTCCAAACGTTATTGTCACTCGTTCGATCCAAACGTTTTTGTCACTCGTTCGGTCCAAACGTTTTTGTCACTCATTCGATCCAAACGTTTTTCCACTCGTTAGGTCCAAACGTTTTTTTCCCACCTTTTTTTTGTTGTGTATTGATTGTTTGTTTTTTTTTGGTTGTTTTTTGTTTTGCTTTTTTATTTTTTTATTTTTTTACGTTTTACTTTAGTTCGTTTTGTACATCGTTTTCCACTCGTTCTGTTCTAACGTGTTTTCACTTCGTTCGTTTGTGACGTTTACCACTTTTTCGTTCTTCTCTTCTTTTCACCCGAGTATCACTTTGAATAACCCAATGAAGCCGAGAGATTGTGAGCTCTAACTTGGCGTTTCCAACAACAAAATGAGCCACGAAAAAAGTATGGTTGCCGAGTGATAAAGCAACCCAACTGCCGAATCTAATATGCTTACAACACCAAAAAAAACCACGCTATCCACCCGAGGCGATTGATACCAATTGTAGGTTCTCGTTTCACACTTTACTTCATAACACGAATCAAGAACTAAGAAACTAGAGAGAGAGAGAGAATCGAAAAGAGAGAGAGAGAAGAGAGAGAGAGATGAGAGATGAGAGAAAAAAAGATATATTGAAATTATGAAAAACTAGATATTTTCTAAAAAGAAAATATCTATATATATGAGATATTTTCTGAAAAGAAAATATCTAAATATATATATACCCCCTACACATTTAATGTGACGCGCGGGATATTTAACTAGGACCCGGGCTCGGGTTTTGCTTGGGATTAAACCCAAAACATATACAATATTAGATTATCTATCGAGCCCGATTCCCGATATTATCCTGTTACAACATTAACTAATTAAAGACCGAAGCTTCATCGTAGAGTGACCGAGCTTCCTTGTTCGACTCAATAAATTGAGGCTAACAGAAAATCCACACAATACACGAAATTCACAGGTAAGTACTAGTGCAAAACTCTTAGAGATTACAGTCTAAGTCTACTTAGGTTTCACTAGATAAGGAAAAATCTCTCCTTAAACATCAGCGTTATCTTTGACGGCGTTAGAGCTCCAATGAGTTTTAACCTCCTAAATACGATTCGCATGGTTTAGATTTATAATTTGCCACTGTGGCCTCTAAGTTGAATATCGAAACGGGTGTCCTACAATTCCTACTCACGCGGCCAACACTCTTGTAGTTATTGCACTTCACAGTGCAGTGTGGTGCAACTTACGTTTGTTGCAGAAGGGAAATTTTGCTACATATCCGTCCTTGAAATTTGGTTTAGCAATGTAAGCTCTCGCGGCCTTTTGTCATTCATTTTGTTGTTGTCATTCTTTACTACCTTGGTTTCCTAACGTACGACCTAATTGAAATTGTTTACGAGCATCTTCTACTTCTTGACGCTCGGTCGGAGTTCCTGCACTGGGATCAAATTCCCAAATTTGCCTACCGACAAAATTGTTGGTCGAAAACAAGTAAGGATCGTTTCCTTGTGCAACCTTCAACTTCCACATGTTTGCGTGTGTGGTATGATTGGTACGTGAACATGTTTATGGGTGCATGGTTTATATAGACTTTGCATTTTCCATGTAGGTAAAGTTTACATGTTTAAAGGGTCACAAGAATCAGGGACGGATCCAGGATTTTCAAAAAGGTGTTGCACAAAATAATTGTTGGACTAATTAAAGTTACACCGTAAGAAACGAAAGTAACAAAAATATAAGGGGTTGCACATAAAAAAAAACAGTTTTGAAACATTTTTACACTTCGTGACCTAAAACTGGGTGTAGCACAGGCAGCCCGGTCCTGAGGTTTTTAATGCTCCGGGCAAAATAATCCAAAAGATACCCCCACCACATGTCATAAAAAATTTACAAGCATGTAGACTCATAAAACTTGCCAAAACCACACATAGGATGGTAGTTAAATAACGATTACTTTACATCTAATTTAAACATGTTTATAGAGCCGATTAATCTTTATACACTAGTTGATTAAAGATAAGTTGTGTTAACTGAAAAATAAGTCATTTCACTTTTTTTTCCGGAAAGAAGTCACTATATTATTTTTGTAACTTTTTTGCTCATTATACTATGGGCAACGTTTATTAACTTCATTATACAACCGGAATAGAAATGTTTTTATTTAGAGGTTAAAGTTAGAAAATGTAATCAAACATTGTTAGAAACACAAAAAGTATCGGTCACTTTCAATATTAGCTAGTCAAAGCCCGTAGTTAGTCAATGTATGGTTTATAATCTAATAGGGCCAAAAGTGTCACACCCCAGAAGGGGGCCTGGACGGAATACGTGTCCGAGGGCGTAACGTCATCATACTTCGAACACAAGACACAAGAGAACGACCACTAATGGGCGTTTTGAAAATCATAACTCATTGCATTATTTAAAAATAGATAAGTTTTACAAGATTTAAAAGAAAGTAAACAATTTCGGAAGCATAAGTAAAATGTTGCGGAAGCATAATTTAGTTTTAATAGATAGCGGAAGCGAAATTTATATTTTTTTAAAAGACAACGAGTATGATAATTTGATAAGTCTTGAAATAGGCTATCAAAAACGTTTAGTGAATACAGCTTCAAGAAGTCCAAAGCTATTCACCTGAGAAAAACATGCTAAAACGGTCAATATAAAGTTGAGTGAATTCATAGGTTTAAGTAAAACATTTACGAGGATAAAAAACGTTTAGTGAATACAGCTTCACTCAAAGTATTACGAAAAATGTTTAGTAATTGAAAATGCTCAACCAAAGTAGTGTGGACCACAAGATTTCAAGGCGTATGTGACAATCTTATCAGTTTACGATTTCACATACAAAGCACATGCGACCGTTATAACAAATACAACTTCACATGCAAGTATTTATTGTTGCGCTAAGCTCATGACACCGATGCTAATAACAACAGGGCATATCATATCATGACACATAGTATTCCTGCCCTTAACTGGTGTCCCAAATCAAAGACCACCACAACGCACATCGACATGACATATATCTGTTTGTTCTTCGTTAAGTGGAACCAAAGCAGATAGGGGTAATTAGTCCCAATAGATCTATTTACGCATCCGCGCTCACTTAACCAATCCAATTGGTCATAGGTGACTAACGATTCATGATAGTTCGGGCAATAGTTGTTTGTAGCAAAACTTAGGCAACACATAAACAGGAAACGATAACAAAAAACACTTGTGTCCAATGTAAAAGTAATCAACTTCGTAAAAGCTTAAAGCACTTAAATCCATAAGTAAAAAAACGAGTGTGACATCAATCATGTAACGAGTTTGTAATCAACGTATAAATGAGTTTGAAATTCAGTAACGTAAACGAGTTTGTAAACGAGCATGTTTCTCACCCCAAAAGTAGTAAAGTATATGTAAAACAAGTAAAACGTGGGGCTATGAACTCACCTCAAAGTTGCAGAACAATTAGCAGAAATGCAATTAATAAGCACAGCACAAACGGAAAACGGAACGGCTCGACCAGAAGATGCAGTTTATCTTAATGGCTATGACCCATTAGCTTAGAATGATGAATTGGGGTTTTTCGATGGATGAGTATATCAGCGCGACACGTTGATAAAGGTTTGAGGTTTCAAGCTGTAAGAGTTTGGTGGTTGGTTAAATAAAATAAATCGAAAAGCAAACGCAAAGTGTGTAATATATTCCGTATATATTACACATGAAAAATAAACAATTATACAATTCATATGGTAAATTATATAATAAAGACTAACAACCAAAAGAATAAGTCGCAATATATATAATACTTTACAAGTATTATATAAGAAACATAAGAAAAATAATTGTAACAATATAATTCGACACGTTTTCAAAAGTCACTAATTAAATTAATAAAGAGTTCTTGCATAAAAGTAAACACACATTTTAAAGTTACGAATCATATAACGATGTTTGTAAAACTTTTACAAAACTTATTATTTTGTCTATTAGTTGAGAATTATAAAATAATATTTTATAATTTAGTATTTCGTTTTCTTGACGGTTTTTAGTTAAAATAGTTATCTCATTTGTAAAAGTATGGTTTTCGATTATTCATCGTGTTATTGTTTAATTACAATTTAGAAATCTTAATTCTATATCTCGTTCTTTTATCGGTTTTCTAAAATAATAGAAATTTTTAATGAAAATGCTAAGTATATAAATTTTTATAAATTTCGGCATGACCTAGTTGTTTATACGACGTTTCCCATTTTTACAAAACTCATCATTTTCCCTTAATCAATATATGTTGCAATTTATATCCGCGTGTTTTAAATTTATAACTAGACGAGATATGAAACAAAACACAACCTATGTGTTGTTAAACGCAAGACCAAATGTTTTATATGAGCTGAACCAAACGCACCCTAATGGCTGAACCAAACAGCCCTATATGGACTGTTAAACCCATAGCCAAACACTCCTAATTGCTGTTAAACCTGTTGCCAAACAGCCCCACTAGCTGTTAACATCAAATCCAAATGCCCTATTTGCCTGTCAAACGCTTATCCAAACGCCCCTAAATTCTATTTAAATGCAGATCCAAACACTCCTAAAGGTTGTTATACATAAAAAAATGAAAACAGTAAAACGACATATTCATTTAACCAATTTATACCATCATATTATCCGGTTATATTTATAAAAACTTTTACATTTTTAATAGCCGATTATACCAAACAAACCACCAAACTTTTACATTTTTAATAGCCGAATAAACCACACGACAATGGTGATGATGACGACACGGCTACGCCGCAATGAGATGGCGGCTGCTATAGAGCGGAAAACCAACTTAAATATCACAACAAAACATAACCAACCAAACTAAAAAAATAAAAGAGGCGGAGTGGTGGTGGCGTGATGATGGTGGCAGCAGTGGTGTCGAGATGGTGATGTTCGGCTGTGGTGTTGGTGACGAGGTGGCGATGTGATGGTGGCCGGGAGGTGGTGATGTGATGGATGATGATGGGGTGGCGTGGTTGTTGCGACGATGGTGGTGTGGTTGTTGTGCCGCGATGGCGGCTGTGGTGGTTGAGGTGATGAGGGTGTAGAGGGTGTCGATTGGTGAGGGTTGTCATGGTGTTGGCGTCGGATCTGGTGTTGGATGGTAGAGATGATGGCGATGAGGAGCGGCGGTGGTGATGATGTACGGCGAGGTGGAGTGGTGGTGTGGATGACGTTGGTGGCTGGTGGGTGGCCGGAGATCTCGCCGGAAAAAGTGACGGCGCCGGAATGGTTAGAGAGGATATATGTGTGTTAGGGTTTGGTAAATGAGAAAAGAAACCCTAATGCTATGTATTTATAATTAAGAATTTGAAATAAATGTGGCAAGTGTACAAGATATTAGGGGGAATATTGTAAATATTTCCACAGGGACCAAAAACGAAATTTTTGTAAAATAATGTTTCGGGTCTCGTTTAGGCTAGTTAACAATTGATTCAAAATACGAAAATTTTACCGTTGCGTTCAAAATAATTTTTCCACAAAAAGTGAGTATTTACATGACTATAATTTTGTAAATGTTTTTATAAAATATATTTAAAATGATTATTATTTATTAATTTGGTACCATTGGGCGTCACAGGTAAGCTTTGTCCATAAAAATAAAACTTTATTTTGAACATTCGTGTTTTTAAATAAACGTTTTTGAATAAAATATTAAATGATTTATTAAATATTTTTATTTAATAAAACGTGCTAATTAAATATAAATTTAATTATTTTCTTTGTTGGTACGCGTTGTTTTCAAAATTTTGCGAGGCTATTTCAGTCATTTTCTGCTTGGTTTCGTGTCTCGGGCAAAACTAAAAGGTTGTCCGGAATGTTGTTTTACATCAAATTGCTTTAGAGTCCGAGTCGTGAAAAGGTGATTTAGTAGGTCGTTTTTGATAAGTCAACTTAAAATAATATATATCTTCTCGTTTTCAAGTCAAATAAGTTTGAAAAATAAATTTGTAAATGAGAGATAATAATAATAATTATGGTTTATTATTTAAATACGTTTAAAAAATTTACCGGCTACGCGGTATTCGTTTTTATGTGACCGTAAGAGGTCAAAAAGTCAAAAGTCAAGTCGGACCCAAAAAGTCAAAGGGCAAAATAGTCATTTAAAATATCAAAAATTGCGGGGTGTGACAGTGTCAATGTAATTGGATATCGTTCAAGCTAAACAAAATTGTTACATAAGCAATGTCACATAAGTTTGAACTTAAATGTACTTAGTTATTTTGATGATTGTAACCTCTTGATAATTCACATATTTCTTATTGTCTCCCTATTGCCCCTATCAAGGATACGTTTTGGCGCATGAGATAATTTTCTTTATAAAATAGTTATTTAAAATATAATCTTTATCTGGCAGACACAACTTAAATTATACGGAGTGAGTGATAAAAAAATAATCTTTCATAATTTTTAAAAAACAAATGATACTTCATGTAGCTTAAAAAGTATTATCTCTTTATAATCTCACTTTCGATATCCATTTACAGCTTCATTTTCAGTTTTAACAACAATTATTTTTGTCAGATATACCCTAACAATACTTTCACAACTTCATTGTTGAGGTTTAAAATTATTCATTTAGTTCTACTATGTATCTCATTGCATTGTTTAATAAAAGAATAGTGTTTCGGATGCGTAATTAGCATGCCTAATTTTGTGCCTATAAGGTTCTTGATACATTTGGGAAAATTAATGGTAAATTTAAGGAGAGATAAGTTATACAATTCATACGTGTTCAATAATGATTAAATTAGTTACTGTATAATATTAAGCATATGAGTTAGCCATCTAAATAATTTCCCTTAACAATATACGTCAATTTATCACTGTTAAATTTATTTTACAAGGGTTAAACTAGCATACTGTAAAATTTAAAGCATACTTCAAATCACATTACAACTCTAGACTACCTTATGTTGCTTAACCCCTTTGATCCATTGATATTTTTGGCTGAAAGGTCACTAGTTTTGGATCATCATCTTCTTCATTGATTAACCCATTCAATTTAATCCAACATTTCAGGTTTGTTCTTTAACATCTTCACTTGTAATTTTATTCATAACCATTTAATCATTCTTTCTCTAATTAATTAGGGTTTACACTATTCACAACCCTATATTTACTTACTGCATAATGTCTTTTCAATTTTTTATTTTATAAATTAGACTGAAATAATTGACCAACAACTGATTATATATTTGGTAATTTAAGATGGAAAGAGAGGTGCTAGAATCAGAGATGATGTTGCCAACTCATTTTTGATTTAAAAAGATCCAAATGCACAAAAAGTATCCGAAAGGCCAAGCTAGAAGCAGGCAATGGAAGCATTTGAAGCATATCATTCCAGCTGAGAATTACCAAAATTACCCTCCTCATCAACCCAACTGTGAGTACATTACACTATTAGTTTCTGTTTGGGATTGTCCGTTGAAGCGCGTTTTATGAGATTCAGTGTTTGGATTTCCTTATAAAATTATAAGTGCTTATCTATAAGCAGAAGCATAAACCATAAAAATTAGCAGTCTGAAAGACCCTCTTTTAATTAGGCGAGGAGTTTATAATAAGCAATACCAAACACCCTGTTATACGACAGTAGGGTATATTTGACAATGCTTATGATCAAAGTGTAACAAAACACAGTTGGAAGATACTGTTTGGATTTGCTTATGGTGTCACAAAACTGATTGTGTTTTTTTGAAAGAAATCGTCCGATAAGTAATCCTAAAATTGGAGTCTGTGCGGGGTTGTCAATATTGACCTTTTTAACCATGTGAGGTTGTATAGCGTCTTGCAGATGTTAATATTGAATCACCACCCTCAATGCACCATCAGAAGCAAATATGTGATATAACTGGATTTGAGGTATGTACTTCTTGGATATTGCGACTATTTACGGTATTTTGTCTAACAAGTGTTCATTTATTTTGAAAGGCAAATATAATCTAACAAATGTTCATACTTGGGGTTGTCATATATTTCAGTCCAGATAGTCATAATTTTAGCTTTGTTTGTATTAGTTTATAAAAGTAAAGTGTCGTAAAACCTAAGAGCCTTCTTCCCAAATACGCGTTTCTTGCATAGTTTCACCAGCTTGCCCTTTGTCATATAATTCCGCCTGTCTTGCGATCTCAAAATCAATAGCTCTACTCATGGCTGAAAATTGAATTCAGATTCTTTATCTCGACCTACAAATGAACAACCATTGATAAAGATTAGTAACCAACAAGAAGAAACCTTTTTTTTTAATAATCATGATTTTCCAAACACTTAAGCATCCGACTATCTAATTCTTTAGCAGAATGAAGACGAAAAGGCTAGTACCTTGGTGCCAAATTCTAGTTGACAAATTGGACGATTGGAAACATTAACATCACACCAAAGTGAACCTTCTTGCATATTTCTGTTACCAACTCCTAAATATCTCACGACCCTTTGCAACTCTGCAGCATATTGCCCAACCTTAATGGCCGTTCGCATATCAGGTTCAGAAACAATTTCAAGCAAAGGCACGACACCCATGATCTATTCAAATCAACCTGAGAATAAATTCCGATTTCGGTAATATATATAATCCTAAATACACAATCAATATCAATACGAGGAGTAGTATTGAATATCCAGGGTCGTTTTATCCACAAACGATGGCTGGACTGGAAGAGAAAAATCGATAAAGTCAGAAGATTTGGAGTTTGAATGAGAGAAATGATTTGAGAGTGTGGAAAGCACTAAGGTTAAACAAAACAAACAAAAAACGATTAAGAAAAACTAAAAATTATGAAAATTAAGCTGAAAAAAACTGAGAGCAAGAATCGAGCAAGGGGCTCATAAAACTAAAATCTTCCAATAATTAACCTCTAAAGAATTTTTATTTAAACTACTCTAGGGACTAATAATGAAGAATGGAAAAAGACTAGATAAAAACGGAGGTCGTCTTGACAAAAACGTGGTCAAACAAAATCCGTTACCCGAGAACCCATTCTTTAGGAAATCAAAAAGTTTGCAAATTAAACCTACGAAAGTTTTTTGTTTTTCCTCGAAACTATATGACTAAGAATATTTCCTTAAAAAAAAAATAGTTTATTTGAAATTTTTGTATTTTTTATGGTATTTTCTATAACATTTTAACGAAATTATTTTTAAAAAAATACTAAAACTATTTTTTACAAAATTCTAAAAAACAAAATTACCTAAATACTGACCCTAAATCATACCTAGGAAAAAATGGAAGCCGAAATTCCAGGCTTATAAATAAGCCGAAAATAAGCTCAAAGAGCTTATAGCTTAAATTGGCCAAAACATGGTTACAAATATAAAACCACTTGGGACTCTAACGTAGAAGTCCCAAGGGAAACCCACAACGGTAAGAGTCTTGTTATAAAGAGGGGGCTGTATTGAGGGGTTGAGGCCTGGGTCGCGTCTTGCTCAACCTGGGTTTCCCTTATCTCCCTTTTTTTTTTACAAAAAAACTTTTCAAACACACTTGTTAAGCTTTTGAGCTTAACAATTTTCATTATTAGAACTTTTTGAAAAAGCTATAAATAAGCTGGAAAAGGGCTTTCTTTTTTCTTTCTTGGACAGAGATAGAATAAGTTTTAAGCAAAAGGGCATTTTCTTGGTGGACTTTTTGGACAGTCTAAAGCTAGGAATTTGAACAAATGAGCTAAAAGGGATTGTCTATTCCTAATCCTAAATAAGCCTAGGAATTAAAAATGTAGCAACTAAATAAAGCTGAAAAAAGCTAAAATAGTAAGGAATGCTTAACTAAGCTTAAGGGCAAAATGTTTGGCTTTTCACTTAATGGCTTTTGTGAAAAAATAAGCAAAGAAAATAGGGATAAAAAAGGAGCCAAACACAAACTTAAACACAAACATTATGACTACTAGGTACAAAAAATAAGCAACTGAAATAAGCCCAATTAAGCCATTAGTTGGCCTCTAAACACTCAGCAGTACTAACCTTTGGAGTTAGAACTGATTGGGTGAATTTGGCTTTTTCTCTGCACAAAATAAGCAATGGAAAGGACAAATAAGCTCGCCACTGGCAAACAAACCACTTAATAAGCAACTAGAACTCAAAGACTATCAATCAAAAAGCACAAAATAAGCTAGGAACAAGAAATAAGCTATATCACTACACTATGCTAAATAAAAACACAGTCAAGTCTCCTACTTTAAGCTTAATAATAAGCTACCTAGAGTTGACTTAAGGTATGAAAAGCTCAGGGCTTAATAAAGGGCTTATGGCTTTTAGAAAAGCCTAAAAGCTTGAGCTGAGGTTTTCATAATAAGATAGTTAAGTGGGCTTAAAGATAAGCCTAGCCCAGGGCGAATTACTAAAAAAAAAGAGGCTTAACTTAAAGCTTAAAATAATGCTGTCAAATAGCTCAAAATGAAAACTAGTTAAAAAAGATGAAGAATACCAGGAAATGGAATTGTGCACAAAATTTTCAGAAACCTTAAAACACTAATATACCTTATGATTTTCTTGAATGAAATTGGGTTTATTTTAACCTTTTGAAAAACTAAGAAATAGTGTTGACAGATATTGACTAACAAAAACACGGGACTCCTATGCTTTTGGCTAGTTAGTTTTGCACTCACAAATGACACTAATTTGAAGCTTTAACTCAGGTTTACAAGGGCTTATCCAAATAACGCACTTTGGGTTTCTTAATCCAACAGTTTTAATACAAAAACTTTAGAAAACTTAAAAATACAGTTTTTGAAACTTAAAGATTTTTGGAAAAAATGACTAAAATGAGCTTTATAATGATAACTAACTTTGGCCAAATTGGCCACAACCAGACTTTTCTCTTTTTGACCCTATTTTGGGAAACAACAACCATACCTAGTTTTTCAACCCTAAAACCCCTTAATGTTTAAATAACAAATTTTTAAAAATGTAAAGACTGCTTAAGCACAAAATTTGAAAAACAAGTATTAAGCAAGCATTGGTTAAGCTCAATAAGGTTCAAAGAACCAGGTAAATAAGCACTTTGAAAAACACTAATAAGTACAACTGTTAATAAGACTCTATCTAAGCAGTTTAAGCAACATGTAAGTGAAGACTAAAAAGCATCTAACCCTACTCTTAAATAACTCATAAAATTATAAAAGCATTTTTAGCTTAACTAAACAACATAAGGCACAATAAGTCATTAATATGCTGAAAATATGCCTACAATAAGCAATGCTACAATAAATTTTTTTAAAAAGTTTAAAGAGAAAGCATACCTTGATCCTTGCTCAAAAACAGGATAAAGAGCTTACCTAAATTAAGCTCTAAAACCTACCCATTAGCTTATACATAAGGCTAGACTAAGCATACCCTATGAGCCTCCATTATTGTTCATTCAACTTTATCACTCAGTGACACTTTCTTTTTTTCTTTCAAATTTTCTTAAGTTATTTGTATCAAAGTTTTAAAAAAGGTTAAAGTGACTATTTTATTAAAAGCTTATATGGTTTTTAAAGAGACATCAAGTAACTTAGAACACAATGTAAAATAAAAACTGAAATATTTCATTAAAAAGAGTTACAATGTACTTAAGTTAAATTTAAAATGAGCTAAAAACTACACACTAAAAACTACTCTCTCTAAACAAAAACTCTCGTGCACAATGGCTTACAAAGGCTTTTATAGCCAGAAATAATCAGGGTTTTTTGGGCTTTCTCTTTATTATGCTTTTGTAGAGATAAAAACAGCCTTTGTGTGTTTGTTGGTTTTCTTTTTTGTGAGGAGAAAGTCAAGGGCAAATCCCTAGCATTCAATCTTGCTTGTTGCCACACCTTTGCTTCTTGCCGACGATTGTTCTTCGGCCAATACAGGTCACATAGGATATGCCAAGCCTGTTCATTGACCCTCTTGTTAGGCGGGTGGTGTGGAGTGTTGGTGACATTTTTGAAGGGATGTGGGAGTGGTCAACGAGGTTGACAGAGACAGGATGTGGGGTTTATGAGGTTGGCGGGAAATGGTGTAGGAGATGTACAGTAGTTTAAATCCAGGGGTGAAGTTTGTGAGTTTGACACAAGAGCCCCTAATTTGGTATTTGTGTTTATTCATTTTAAGTCAAAATGGTGTTAAAGTTTGGGGTGTTGGCAGAAAAACACCCCAAGGGTTATACTTGTGATTGAAGACCATGGTCCTTGGTGAGTTCTAGCTTTGGTGGTGTTGGCAGAGTTACGTCCTTGTGGTTATTATCTTTGGGTTTTGGCGAAGTTCATCCCTTGCAAGATCTTTCTTCTTTTTTCCCTTCATTAAATAAGTTAGGGACTTGGCAATTTTAGTCCCTAAACTTATTTTTTTCTTACTTGTGGCTTTGGAATTGACTTTGGATTTGTCCGGGGTTTGGTATTGGTTTGACTTTTTCATACTGGGCTTTGTCTTGACTGTGTATTTTCCATTGTTTTCACATTCCGATGGTCCGGTTTTGTCGTTTTGCGCCTGTGTTTTCGTCCTTTTCTTAGGATATTCGTTCCGACACTACAAAATTAGCAAAACAAGCATATTTTTGGCATTTTTAAGTCCGTTTTTTTTGTTATTTTACTTGTTTTTTAAGGTAAAAGGACACCGGTTGTGTGTAATAATAATTTTTATACACATACCACCGGCCTTCGACTAAGGAGACACGAGAGAGGAGATGGTGCCATGTTGTGGTTTTGAAGTACACACACGCAACAATACACCACACAATACACAGACAATACAGACACGACACACAGACGCACCGCAAACACATCAAACGTCTCGAACTGAACACAGTCGCACCCAGACAACAGATTACAACATTTACACACGCAACACACAAGACACATACACCCACACACATCACACCACATCCACACAGACAGCACACACACATCTCAACATACGAAATCATCGAGCAGATTAAGGCAAGAACTGGAAGGAAAACACTACTATACTAGCAATCAATACAAAAAGCACAAGTAGTAGATTCAAAGAGCACAAAAGACCCAAAGAAAATCTAAAAATCTAAAGCGGTGGGTAAACTACGCTAAAAAAGGCCTAAGAGCAAATGCACATTGAGACAAAACAAGGACTGAGTAGCAAACACAGAGCAAAAGAGCAAAATGCACATAGAGACCCAAAGAAAGGAAAATAAATTCTTTAAAGCGGGGCAAAAAATAGTTAAAAATGCTCTGAGGCCCTACTAAAAAAGCCGCAAAATACACAATCAGGCCACACCGGCAAAACACGTAATCCTAATGCACCTAAATACAAGCGAAGAACAAAGGTAAACCAAAAGGGGAAAAACAACGCGCAAAGCACAAAAGGCACACCAAGGCAAAAACACAGACTGGGACCAAAACACCAGGGAAACTAGCAAAGCAAGGACGAGCAGGCAAAACACAAAAAGCACACATTCCGACAAAACATGGAAGGCCTTGAAGGAGACTTAAATCACCAAGCACAGAAGGCAAAGAGAAAAAGGGGAGCAAAAACCTACGGGAAAAGCCATGACGACCTTACACGTATATCCTAATTCTATCTACTCCACCTATTCTATCAGAGGTATTGTCCTAGGATTCAAGTGAAGCTCCTTCATGTCAGCTAAGTGTATCTTCATCTAAGTTTAGGGTCTTCACCTTCTCCTCAGGCCTTCAACGAACAGAGCTTCAACTCTCTGAACAGGGGAGTGTGCGGGCCTTTTCTTTACGTGCCAATCCATCGCAACTTTCAACTCTACCTTCAATCTTGTCGTTTAAAGAATTCGGGACACAAGTTCTACTCTAAAAAACTCCTTTTGGGTATCCTGTCTACCATTGTTTTACCACAAGTCACCTCAGCATTCTCAGTTCTGCCACTTTCACCATGTTAGCTTGGGGCTTTCGTGATCGGCCAACACTCTGAGCCATTTAAAACCATAGCTGGTCCTAATCGCGACCTTTTACATATTTCCCTTTAGCGTTGAATGGATTATCCTATACAAAGGGACTCTTGATGTGCCATCCGTTTCATCCAACCTGTTGTAATACGGAGGGCAACGTCTTAGCTATCCTTCCTGACTTGTGTAATCACTGAACACACAAATTAAAGACTCCTTTGGTTGAAGGATCCGGTTTTCGATCACGAATATCCCACTTCTTGTGGACGGACCTAAGTACCTACCTAAATCACATCTAAGGTATTCCGTCTTCGCTCTGCTTACCCGTAGGCCATTTGTCTTCTAGAGCATTCCTCAGCTCTCAAGTATGTTGTTTACCCTTTCGCAGACTCTTGCTATCAACCACAAAATCATCTGCTAATACTGCTCCCTGGGTGTTCTCTTGGATACCTAGGAAATCTAGGTGAGATTAATGTGAGAAAAAGTAATTATGGTGCTAATGGATGTCCTTGTGGGAGGCCTACTTTTCAACCAGGAAACACTCTGGTTCCCCACTGTGGTCCTTACTCTGCGGTCTTCGCCCTCGTAAATATCTAGTATGACTTTTAAGTTTCCCCCTTGGTGTTCCCTTATCCATTGGTTTTCCAAACCAACTTACCGGGGACACTGTTCATATACCTTTTCCAGGTCAATAAAAGCCATATGTAGTCTCTCTTGTCTTTCACTTATACTATCTCCATAAGGCCTTATAAGCAGGTGGAACGTGAATTGCCTCGGTCGTGGACCTTCCCCGAATAAAACCAATTTGTTTGTCTGACACACTTGTCTCCCTTCTTACCCTTCTCTCGATTAAATCTCTCCCAAAGCTTCATAGGTGGCTAAGAAGCTTGATACCGCTATAGTTGCTAAAGCTTGCGCGTCGCCCTTGTTCTTTTTTGCAACTCTATGCAAACTTATTGTGCAACTTAATGGCGTTCAACAATCAGGTTCGAAACAATTTTCACAGCAACAGGCAAGACTACCCAAATGCTCTATTCAAATCAACCTGAGAATAAATTCCGATTTCGGTATGAAGAAGCTTGCCGGAATCCTCCTCCATATTTATATATACTACATTTATATTTGGGACACTTTTCACAAATATATTTAGAAAGTCTAGAAAATTAAACTTTTCGGTATGAAAATATCTATTTTTAACAACAAACACATGTATCTCATTTTATGTAACAATCTTTTTAACAAATTTTTGTTATGTGCAATCTTGACTATTCATCTCATTTTAAGAAAACACATTTTAAAGCGACATGTGTCAATTCTTAATTAAAAAATCACCTTTATTTTTAAATTAAAAAATATTTTTATCTACTTATTTTTTTATGATTTAATTCCACCATATTTTCTAAAATTTTGTGCTCTTTAATTCAATATACATTTTGATATATTTTTATTAATTTTTAGTTTTATTTATTTTTAATGCCTCCGTAACCGTTGCTTTGTGCGGGTAACATGCTAGTAATGTTTAATAAGTCAAAAGTAATAAACTGTCAAAATGTACGAAAAAAAACTGATACAAAATTGTGTTGCACTATAAATAGATTTACAAAGAAAATGTTTTGTGTTATTTTGTAAGAGTTAATTACATAAATCGTCCTTGTGGTTATGCTCAAATTGCATGTCTTGCCCTAAAAAGGCAATAATTACACCAGGCGTCCCTGTGGTTGACCAAAATAAGTTGACCAGCCCTTTGACTTATTTTCCAACCACTTTTTCGTTGTCTTTCTGTTTCATCAGGGGCAAAATCATCCGTTCACATTAATAATACCCCAAGGACTAACAGTGTTACCCTACTTCTTTACCACCCATCTTCCGCCAAATTCTACCTTATAACTCCCAGTCGATACCTCGCCTCATTTATTCCTAATTCACTCGATCAAAAACTACTCTAAAGAATCCTAACCCTTAAGATCAATTACCTTATGTTTTTGTGGGCATCTTGCAGTCACCCGAACATCATGGGCTGATACTAATTCAGGTCGTAGGTTCGTTGCATTCCCACAGATCAATGATGAACGTTGTATTCATTTTGACTTGGTGGACCTCCCCCCCTAATGTGTCAAAGATCATTGATGATAATATCGGGCTTGTTAAGGGTGAGGAATAGGGTGGAAGCTGATATGATGGTGCTGTGCAAGCAAACAGGAACTTGAAGAAGTATTTGATTTTTAGTTGGTTGGCATTTTCCTTTTTCCTACTTTTATCTTAGTTCTAGTGATTGTTTAGTGGTTCTCTTTTGGCGTACTTTGATGGAAGTTGTAGTTTGATGATATAGGTTTATGTCTATGATCTTAGATGATCTTGTATGTTGTTGGCTAATGTTGTTTATGTAAGAATCAATGGTTTTGGTATTGGAGTAATGGAAATTGGTCTCTTTTAAATACATTGCTTGTTTTGTTTAGCATTTGGTTTTGTTATATTTGTTGTATAAAGCAACCATGTTTGACTTTAGAAGGTCAAACTCAGTAACATTAGAAACAAAATGTACACTCTAAATGTTTACCAAAACATACTCTAAATGTCACTTGACTTTTGAAGGTCAAACTCTGCAAACATAACATGATTAACCAAACATAGAGTTAATACTTCTAATGCAGAATTCAAATTAATCAATACTTCTAACCAAACACAGAGTTAACCAAACATAATACTTCTAATGCAGAGTTAACCAAACATAGAGTTATTACATGACAACTAGAGTTAATACTTATAATCCAAATTACATGAAAGTTAACAGAGTTCATATTGTTTAAAGATCCAATGCATAACAACTGAACTAAGATGACAATTTTCTTGGGCTGTGTCTGTTGGCAATTTTCTTGGTCAATCTTTGTGATCTAGGACTTGGAGTTGGTCTTGGTGCCTGAATACTTGCCTAGGTCATGTACTATGTTGAGTTGGTCCTTAGCTTGTTGTGCTTAGTGCTACACTAGGTTGACTAGTACCAACATCTTGACTCGAGGCATTCCTTGCACTAGTTGTTATGCTTGGTACTGCACTGGGTTGACTAGAACCACAAGCTTGACTTGAGGCATTCCTTGCACCAGCAGCTTGTCTTGCACCAGCTTGACTAGAACCACCAGCTTGA
>BQNB010078874.1:4572-30418 GCA_026074375.1 Tanacetum coccineum | reverse complement strand
GATATTTTCAATTAGAAAATATCTAGTTTTATTATTTTTTCAATATATCTTTTTCTAACTCTCTCAACTATCTCTCTCTCTCATTTTCGTCACTCTCTCTCCTTCTCTTTTCTTGATTCGTGTTTGTGTGTTATGAAGTGAAGTGTTAAATCGGGAACCTACAAGATGGAAAAGCGATGAGATTAACTACCACGATTATGATGAACGAGAATATGGGAATGAAACTCAAGATGAAAGGCATGAGTTATATGGTGATAAAACTCGTGAGGTGCCGGTTTGCCTAATAAGGAGATACAAGATGATCAAATATTCGTTCAATAATGATGAAGAATATGTTGCTGTAAAAGAAGACGAATACGATGATCTTACAATCACAAGAGAAGAGGCGTGCCAAGCTTACCAAGAAATCTTTCGGATGATGGACGAAGGATGGATGGTAACTAGAGCTGAGTGAAGAGAAGCTAAAGAAAAGTCTAACTTAAAGACTTCACTGTAAACAAAAGTGCTTCCCGGGAGACAACCCAGAATGTTATTTAATTTTATCGAGTCTGTCTTCCCAGACATCAATACGGCGTATCCGCTCCATACCATATGGCGTATTGATTGTCTGGACGTTAACAGTCTTTAATTTTTATGCACTTTAAAAACATTATTGTCAGTTCTGGCAATACGGCGTATTCATGTACATGATACGGCTTATTCACCAGACTGACTCATATTTAGTTTTGTTTAGTTTAGTTTAAATTAACCATAGGTACCAAGATAGAATTGCATTTATTTTCTGAGAATTTATACAGGACCTCGTGAAAGAAATATCGACGAATGTTGGTGGAGAATTTACAAATCTGGAGATCATAAAGTGTTGGAGTCTTGAAACTTCAAGGCGGCTGTTCAACATGAATTCTTGCTTAATAAACTCAACATGGAGAATCTACCGAGCAAATATCAAGGGAGTTTCTCATTCTAATTCTTTTTAATTCTCGTATTTAATGTTTTATCTATACAACGAGGACGTTGTATAATTCAAGTGGGGGGATGGAATTAGAATGTTTACTTGTCCTATTTTTCACATTAAAATGCTTAAATTATGCTCAAATTTAAAAAAATTCATGCATACTTTTATGAAATTACTTGATACATAACCCGCACACAATAACCCTTGTTAGATATTGCGAGGATTTAACCTATCCATTTCTAAATGTTTACCTAAATTCCACAAAATATGAGTGTGTCGGTGATGTTGTAAACTTTAGAACTTGGCTTGGTATATCTATTCGAGACCGCAATAATAAGTACTATAGATTTAGATGGAGTAACTTGTTAAACTGGTAAAGTATTAGGATTATACCCATATCTGCCATTAACATGTTGGGACTTAATTAACTAACTACACTAGTTAGTTAACCCCCTTATAAACCCTGTTTTGGGGGGTTTTAGTAATTTAGTTTTATTACTCTCATTTTAAGAGTTAGAAACCCCTATAACAACCCGTAGAGCTAATCCTTAGGAACTTACACCGAATTATTTGTTTTGTATACAACCTTTACATCTTAGCTTACCCTATTAGATTAAGTTTTTTTTTATATTGCTAAGTTGCTTAAAGTTGTAAGTTAGGTTTCCCGAGTCTTTGTGTCTATTTTGGTACGGTTTTGGAAAGAAATTTGCACATGCAAATGTAATGTATAATTAAGTCAAAACTCATGTATTTTTGCTACCATCGCAATATTGTACGTCAGAAAGAATGAAGAAATTACCAAAGGAATTATCCGGAATTATTATGATCGTGAAGATGGTGAAACTACACCGAGTTTTATAGTATAGTATTAGCAAAAAAAAATCAAAAAAAATAGAAAAATCGCAACAAAAAAAGAGAGAAGGAAAGTTTGAAGATAATCGTTTCGCAACTACCGAAGGAATTACACGAAGGATCGATTATTCGTTGATACAAATCGACGATGTAGAGTATTGTATAAAGTAGAAGATATCGCCACTTGCCTTGTAAAGTATGTAAAGAATGGGATGTTTGGGAAGTTTACCGTTACTGATGCACTTAGGTTTTTGTTTTTTGATTCATGATCAGACTTGTTAAATAGTTGTATCTTTATCATGGTAACGGTCAGGAAAAAGACTCTAGCAACTTGTATTTTAGACTTAATCTATTTGTTTCGTAACTTTTATTTAACAACAATTTAATTCCTCTTCCTAATCATTAACCATTGGTTTTACGCGAATGAGGATGTGATCGAGCATGCATGTCTATTCCGTCGTTACGGCCATGTATGCATGTCTCAGCTGCCTTGTTGGTTTATTACTATTGGTGAAAGTTAGAAGATCCCTACCCTATATCATTCTTTATCCTAACCGTTGGTTAAATTCGAATGAGGATGTGATCTTACACACATGTCTATTTTGTCGTTGCGATCATGTATGTATGCTATAATTGCCTTGTTAGGGTGGTACTTTTGGTGAAAGATTGTAGAATGATCAACCTTAAGACTTCTCATATAAACCCATATTTATCTTAATAAACTTGTTACTCATTAGCTTTAGCGGTAGAGATTATAGGTGCTGAATTAAAAGATTATCATATAAACAAGTATTAAACGCATCGGATAATGCACCTAACAACGGATCCATAGAGGCATATGATCAATCAAAGAAAAACAAGAAAAGTAATACCTTTGTAGCGGGATCGGTAGAATCAACCGGTGACCTTTACCCTAACATGAAACACCAAATGAAACCAAGTGATCAATGGAGATCACCTCTATGATGTATCCACACTACACTTCCTTGTATACCAATTGATGCTAGTCTTAACCCTGTAACCTTGGAATTCACCTTGAATAATCTAGATACAAACTGATGGGAAAACAAGAACACAAAAACTTTCCCTATGAGTGTGTTTTGTTCGTGGTTTAATATAGGGGAGAGGAGAGGAGATATATTAGGTAAGTTGTTAATCAAATTAATTAGAAGATCAATTAGGAAATAATCATATTAAATTTGATTAGTCAAACAAACTTATCCCTTCCCATATGACCATAAATGGCCGGCCCCTATAGGGCTTATATGGGCCTCCTCTTTTGTTTTCCAGGTCCAATTAACTAAGTACAATATTTAGTTATTAGAAGCCCGATAGTTATCTCGTGTTATGTGGATTATTTATATACCATAAATACAATAAGCACGATATATAAATGGTACCTCAGTGTATATGTGTGTGACCCCATAGGCTCACATGTGTCTAGCCATATAATTATTTATTATGACACGAGCATACTCCAATAGAGATGTGTATCCTTGCCAAGCTTATGATAGAATACTCGTCATGACCGAGAAATTGAGCGAATTAGTTACATGTTACCACATAGATTAGTTGAGTGATTTGAGTGTTTTCATCTTTGCTATTTCATGAGTGTTTGGGTTGTGTACTTGTAATAGAATCAAATAAATGCCTTTATTTATTTTTATTTTTATTTTTTTTTATCGGAAAATATCCTAGGGTATAATTTTTATAGACTTCTAAAGGCTACTTGAGGACAAGTAGGATTCAAATGGGGGGATATTTGATGACATCAAATAACGTCTATTTTATAGAATCATTTATCTCATGTATTTAACCCATTTTGTATAATTATTACAAAGAATTGTTACTTAATCGTTTATATTTGAAGAATGTATGTAATATATGAGTTAGTTTTGAGACATTAGCAAAATGCCCGCATTTTAGAGCTTAAATGAAGATATTTTGAAGATTACTATTCTGAAGACCAATACGCCGTATCCATCAAGGAAGATGTCGAATTCAGTGTAAGATGGTGTAAGAGTTTACTTAGTTATCAGGATTATTAGTTTGGTTCCTCGTGATAGATATGTTTTATGAATACGTACACAAAACTTGATATAAATAGAAAATTGTTTTCTCGACGAGCAGTTTTAAGGTGACTACTCTCAGCATGGCATGGTCCTTCCTGAATTATACATAGTTGATCAGGCTATGTATATTTGAGGGCTAACGATGCGATGCTCATTTTCGTCAAAATAGTGTTATAATTTGACTTTCAAAGTAGAAAGTTAAAGTAAGGTTGACGAAATTTTCACAACACATTGATTTGATAGGTAATTTGAAATTGTTCGTACAACGGAAATTTAAGAGAAATACAACGAGGACTCCTAAGGAGGTAAAGTCTAAGATAGTTCCAACTTAGGATTTATTAGGCAAAGCGAGACAACTTTCTCTTTTAAGCTTCGATCTCGTCTTCAATGTTGTTAGGGTCTTGATCGGTTTCTCCTCCTCCTAAGGCAAGCACCATTCCATGTGTTCCAGTACCTTCAGCTTGGTTTCCATGGTTTCGGTTCTTTAATTTTGGGCAATCACTCTTGTAGTGCCCTTGGTTCCCACATTCATAACAAGTGAGGGTTCTTTGATTATTAGTAGCAGCAGAACTCCAACAGTCTCGGGTCAAATGACCGACCCTCTTGCAGTTTGCGCATTTTACAGTGCATGGGCCATTGTGGTGAAACTTGCACTTGTTGCACAGCGGTAGAGTTCCAGCATACTCTTTTCTTTCACCAGTCCCAGCGGCGTAAGCTTGGACCACATTCTGCCTCTTGGGAAGTTGTTGTTGAGTTTGGTGGTTGTTGTCAAGTTTCCTCTTGTTCTCAGCTTGACGTTCAGCAAAAGTGCTAATTTTCTTATCCATCAACTCTGTTGCCATTTCAGTAGCTTCCTGCATGGTTTTTGGTTTTGACGCCACAACACTTCCGTGAATCATGTTGGGCAAACCACCGACATACCTTTCAACCTTGTCAGACTCCTCAGGAAACATTCTAACACACAGTAGTGCTAGTTCCTGGAAACGTTGGTTGTACCCTGTCACATCGGTACCTTTTACTTTCAAATTCCACAACTCAGTCTCGAGCTTCTTTATCTCGTTCCTCGGACAGTACTTGTCAGTCATTTTCTTTCTCAGATCTATCCAAGTCATTGCATACGCAACATCATGACCAACAATTCTAACGTGGGAATTCCACCACGTTAGAGCTCCTGCCAAAAGAGTACAAGTGGAGAACTTGATCTGATTTTCCACAGAGCAATTGCTTATGCGGAATACAGTCTCCATCCTTTCAAACCATTGGGTTAGTTCGACCACTCCCTCAGTGCCTTTGAAATACAGAGGTTGGCACTTCATGAAGTCTTGGTAGGTGCATTCTCGAGTAACGTGTTCGGTCCTTCTGGCACCTGTTCCCGAAGTATGGCTGTCATCGCCATTCCTGTTTGCATCACGTGCTGTCAGTGCAGCAGTAACACCTTGGTCAATCATTGCCTGAAGTTGGGCATTGGTGACAGTGGTGGTGGTAGGATTTTTTGTAACTGGTGTTGACCTTTGTGGCTATTTTTGGTCGCCCATGAATTAAAAGATCCAAAATGTAATTTTAGTTTTATTCTCAAAAGTCATGTCCGCAATAGAGTGTTGTGACTGTGTATGGTCAATATGAATGTACGCTCATGGCATAAATGGTTGTTGTAGATATAATATTGATAAACTTAATGTTTAGGTATAATTTAGAACCTTGCCTAAAGGAATGATACGTATTTATATATAACCTTATATAAATAATAGTAGAAGATACACTTGTTTGGTAAGTATATATATATTTTAATATATATTTAGTATATATATTTATATATATATATATATATTATATATATATATATATATATATAATTATATATAATTAAGTCACTGTTTCGCAAGTAAAGCAAGTAGTGTGTTGCCCCATTTCGACAAAATATTCCTATTGTCGGTCTCACACTATAATTACGTATTTGTTTCACAGAATGTCTCACGAGTCTAACCATCCTCGTGGGATTGTTATCAAGTACTCGATTTGTGTAAATTAAACTTTGTCAGGGCTCCATATCGCAATCTACCAAACAAGAACTGTCTGTGATTGAGTCTTGAATTGTTACACGTTCTCAGTCCTAGTTAATTAATGTACTCGACTAATGGACATATTCGCGAACCTTTTACCGTTTTATCTAACTTCAAGTGTTATCATGTTGTATGAATATCATGTATGGTCTGAGGATATGGTGAACCCACATAAACTACCTTGTCAACGGCTCTAGTGTTCATCTTTTATATCCCATAGAAATATGTGTACTTTGAAAATGTTTTGATGTATGCAAATGTTTGTGAAAATGGCTATAGTCTAGGTAAATAAGAACCTAGTTCTCTATTAGCATTGGCTTGATTACCAATCTGTAACACCCCCAGATATGGGTAGCAGCGGGATTGTGTTTCCGGTGCGTTAATTCATAATACCATGCCAACAAGTCATGAGAGAACGAACATCTTAAGTGTCGTTTGAAAAAGTTATTCTTGAAAAGTTTGGACTCCCATTTCATCAATATGGCAATGCATCTATTTCACCTGAGGATTAACATGCTAAAAGGGTCAACATATAAGTTGGTGAGTTAATAGGTTTTTGTAGTACGAATTGTAAATCCAAACTATATATATAATTCCTAAAATGTGTCAAGTATATTTATTTGTTCAATGAACATGATATCCAATTTGTGTTCATGTATGATATTATAATGTAGCAATGTCCAAAAAATGTTTCATGTGTATATTTGTAATGGAGAAGAATTATTCAAACAATGTTTAAAGTGTGTTATATTGTATGAGACTTTAATTTCGATGTTTCAAGAGTATATTGTATGTGCACATATCCCAAAATATTTCAAGTAGAATAATATGAGGATAATATCCCATGTAGTTTCAAGTATGTTAGAGAAAATGAGTACGATTACATAAGTTTCATGGAACGCGACGTAGACTTATAAGATGCCACTGTATTCAAGGCACGGTTAAAACTCATTAGTTTTCAGTGTTGGCCACTGTACGGTCACAATCCAGTCGTATCCGACAATGATTATAACGTTCGTTTAGTTCGATCTCGAATTGTGAGAGCTAATCACCCGAACGGGGGTTGTCAATCCCCAATAGATCTATTTTTTATAACATTCGCGCGCTCCTCCAAGTGATTACAGCTTCATGAAAACTAAGCTAATCCGTTAATTTTCGTAGTAAAAGTCATGTATGTGCTTACGGCCAAAAAGTAAACCATAAGTAGTGTATAACATCGTGAGATATATAAAAGCGTATGTAACCAATTAGTTATCATCCTTATAATGATTGTAAAAATCAAGCTTGTTTCACCCCAAACTTATAAAAACATTATCATGTAAAACGTGGGGCTATGAACTCACTGATGTTTCTGAAAAATCAAATATCGGGATAAAGCGTCCAGTAAAAGATCGTATGAAACCTAAATTATCATAGGTCGTATAGTACCTTGTACTTTAATTGATAACATTGAATGTTATCCTATTTGAGTATATCGTATATCGTTGGGCTTCATTAATTAGAGAGGTCATGACATGTTAAATAAAGCTTTGAAGTATAATCAAACTAAGACTTGACATATATTAACTCAGGTTGCGTGACAAAGCCGTTTAACACCATCTGAGTCACTTTTGACATCAATCAGATTTCCCTGAACTAAGGTGAGTTCATAGTCCCACTTTTACATGTTTTCTAAACTCCGTGGGGAGATACATGCTATAAACCATGAATACAAGTGTTTTTCCAACTGTATGCTATCCTGATATATTATTGCCTAAGTTTGCCTGCACTGCCAATATTTCTTAATCATGAACCATTAGTCACTTGCGAGTGAACGCGAATATTGTGGATAGATCTATCGGGGTGTGACGACTCCCGTTGGTGTGCCTATACTTTTGGTACCAATAGCACTATATTTGATTATAATGGGTAACTTTGGCAAGTTACCTTTCATGAGGGCTTAGGTTCCTCCCCAATGTCACTGCGGTGATTTCATGTTAACGTGTTGGTGTCATGAGCTTAAATGCAATAATACTGTTTACTATGATAATTGTAAATGCAATTACAATTATTACAAACTATGGGTGTATAACAACGTAACCCACTATTGAACTTGTATTCAACTATTATAATTTAAAACCTGTGAATTTCACTCAACCTTTGTGTTGATCTTTTTAGCCTGTTTATCTCAGGTAATTGAGCAATCTATGACACGGAATGGCATTGGACTTGAGGACGTCCAAGCCTGTTATCATTCAACTTTATGTTTTGAAATGTATTTTGGGACCTCCATTTGTAAAAACTCTGATGAATAATGAATGATAACTTATCTTTTAAAAACATCTCTTTTGAGTCATTTTCTATTATTGTGACTATGATTCATGAAGTAATACCCCAGATTAGCTTCCGCTGCTATATGTCAAATATGGGGGTGTTACATGCTAAATTGCTAAAAGTTCTAAGAAAAAAAGTTGAAGTTGAATGGAGAAGTTCTGTGCCAAGCCTTAGTTACCATACCAAATTTATATATATATATATATATATATATATATATATATATATATATATATATATATATATACTATTTATTATATATATATATATTTAAAGTTCAAAGGAATAAAGGCTTATGTTTCGGCACGTAAAGATTGTATCCACTCCAGTATCAAGTTCCGCCCTTCGGTCAGGTTTATGTGTTAAGTACAAGCCTATGCTAGCTGTCTAGATTATGTCTGTGCAAATTGAGTGTTCTTCACAAAAATATACCCAGCTCTGAGTGGCCTGAGTGAATTAAAAATCAAACACTATCCCTATGTGAGGTGTTATGATATATGTCTATGCCTGAAAAGTTACCTAATATGCAAACTCTTATAAAATCCAAATTTTCTCCATGTCAAGATAAATGATTTTATTTTCTCGCTTCAATTGCTTAAGGGCAAGCAATAAGCTAAGTGTAGAGGGATTTGATAACGCCCAAATTATACACTTCGCTTTCGACAGTCGTGAACTTTTGATACTTAATAGCTTAAATTGCTGCAGTTCACTTGAAGACAATCGATGGTTAGATACATCAATTCAAAATACTTACACGTTAAAGAACACTTTCATTTAAGAGAAGACAACAATCAGGCCTAAAGTTGCAAATGTGCGGGCCGGGCCCACTTACATTTGTGCGCCGCCCCCCCCCCCACCCCCCCCCCGCCCCCACTTTCCTTCAAGTCAAAGACAGTCAAATTTGCATTAACTCAACAAGTACGCCGCATAATTTCCTTTCTGCGCCGCACTTCTCATCTGATGTGAAGAATTTATGAAGACTTTAATGCTACTGCATTTACACCCCAAGTACGCCGCACATATTATCATGTGCACCGCACTTACTCAATAAACATTTAGTACTAGTGCATTTAATCACCAAGTGCGCCGCACAATCTTTTGTGTGCGCCACACTTTCACCCGAATTTCAGCCTATAAATCAGAGCTCAAAATCCTTAATTCCATATCATCACAAACACAAAAAACATCTCTCACACAAACATTCTCCATCATTTCACACAAACCCTTTCTCCAAGAATAAACACCATATCCGATAAAAATAAAATGAACAAAGTTAATAATTATTCTCAAAATAATTATATAACCCTTGATTGATGTAAACATTTAATTGTTTGATGCCCGTTTACATTGAACGCTAATTTTTAGCTTACGCGATTTAGCTTAATATTTATGATTTCAAGCAAACACGTACAATTCAAAAAGGTACATTGTGAATTTATTGATGTCGTCAATGACTTGAAAACACAGGGTGTTATATTATCAGTTTTTGTTTGTCAATCTTAGATTATATAATTATATCGGTATAGGTCGAAAGACCCGTTATGATCTATGTGGTTTTAAAGATTTGTCTATGATCTTTATCGTTTATGTCGAGAAATCTACTTTCGTAAATTGATAAATAAAATAAGCTTTGATATAATAAGTAACTAAACTATTTAAGTGACACATTTGGTCTAGTCTACTAAATATAAGTCTTGAGTTAATTAAGTTAATTTGTAAAAATGTTTTCTGACGAGAAATCCTTTTTGTAAGTTAAAGGTTCCATTTTCTAGATCATTTCCAACACTTATGAATTATTTTCAACTATCCGAGTAGTCAACTTTATTATCGCTGGTAAAAAGTTATTTACAAAATTGTTAAAGTCTATTCTCTTCTGATTATTAAAATACTACTCAAATCCTTGTGGACGACCTGGTCTTACCTAAAAAGATTATACTACATACGTGGGTTATACTTTTACCCGTGTGTTTCCCTATAATAAAATTGGTATTTTCAGTCATTATAAATTTAAAGCTTTTGAAACACATCAAGTACTATGAATTTAGATGGGGTAACTTGTTTAAATTGCTAAATTTCTATGATTACACCTAAAAAATCCTATATGTGTTGTATTATTAACTAACTACACTGGTTAGTTAACCCTCGTATAAACCCTTTGTTTACTCTCATTTTAAGAGTAAGATACCCCTAGAAAAACTAGTAGAGCCAATCCTTTAGGATACCACCAACTATTTGTTTCATTACACCTTTACACCTTAGTCTGCCATGCTAGATTAAGATTATTTATCAGTTGCTAGTTGCTTAAAGTGTAGAGTATGTATTTCCTGTGTCTTGTGTCATTTTATATCTCTGGTATGGTTGGGAAAATTGCACATTGCAATTGGGAATGTAAAAAGTAGTCAAACTCATGTATTTTTACTACCATCATAATTATTGGTACATCTGAAGAATGAAGAATTATGGAAGAAATTATCCGGAGCTATTATGATCGTGAAGATGGTGAAATTACACTGAGATTCGTAGTATATTGTTTAAAAAATTGAAAAAATTAGAAAATCGCTGCAAAAAAGAGGAGGAAATTCTAAAGATAGCCGGTTCGTTAAAGCTTAAACCGATGGTATTATTTGAAGGATCGATTATTCGTTAATACGTAATTATAAATCAACGATGTAAAGTTTTGTATACAGTGGTAGATATCGCCACTTGATTTTGTAAAAGTATGTATAGTATGGATGATTGGGAAGTTGACCGTTACGGGAACGCCAACTTAGGTTGTTGATCTATGATCAAGAAGTTTGTGTAACTATTATGAGTCTTTATCATGGTATCGGTCAGGAGAGTATCTGGAAACTTGTACCTTATTTGTTTAGGACTTAATCTATTTGTTTTGTAAATTTTTATTTAACAACAATTATTTCCCTTTCCTAATCTCTATCCTTAGGTTTTACTCGAATAAGGATGCGAGCAATCACATGTGTCTATTCCGTCATTACGGCCATGTATGTGTGATTTTGTCCGCCTTGTTGGTTTATTACTTTTGGAGAAAGGATTAGAAGATCAATACCCTATATCACTTTTCGTCCTAACCCTTGGTTTTACTCGAGTGAGGGAATTAAATGCAATCATGCATGTCTATTCCATTGTTATAGATGTGTATATGTGGTTTGTCTCCCTTGCTAATTTACGACTTTTGATAAAGACTACTAGTCATGTTCTTTAGCTTATTCGAGTTAAGGTTTGAATGCAGTCATATGTGTCTATCTTATCGTTATGGGTGTGTATGTATGGTCTTTGTCACCTTTTCTGGAATATTGGTATCGGTAGAGATTAGAAAAAGTGATTAAACCATTTAAGCCTTTTTAAAACCTAATTTACCTTTATAAACTTGTTACTCCTTAGCTTTAGTGGTGGAGAAGTGTATCTTTGCCAAGCCTATGATAGAATACTCGTCACAACCAGGCAATTGAGCGAATTAGTTTCATGTTACCACATAGATTAGTTGAGTGATTTTAGTGTTTCATCTTCCTATTTCGTGAGGTGTTTGGTTGTGTACTAGTAATTGATCGAATAAATGCATAACGGAAAAATTCTCAAGGATACATTTTCATAAATTTCTAAAGGCTAATTAATGACAAGTAGGATTCAAGTGGGTTGATATTTGATGACATCAAATAACATCACTTTTATAGCATCATTTATCCTATGTAAATTACCCATTTTGTATAACTATTGCAAGAGATGTTATTTAATTGTTTATATATGAGAATTACAGTAATTATGGAGTACTTTGTGAAGATTAGCAAAAAGACGCGCATTTTGGAGCTTAAACAAAGAAATCTGAAGAATAATGTTCTGACATCCAATACATTGTATCCATCAAGGAAGATACGGCGTATTTGTGCCTGCACTTCTTAAGAAACCACGAAGAATAAAGTCTAATACGCCGTATCCAGAAGACTTCTATACGCCGTATCCAAGATATAGTAATAAAATATTCTAGAAGATATTGAACGTGGTCCCTAATCCAAGAAACCCCGATACGCCGTATTGACCTCAACCAATACGCCGTATCGACCAAATTCTAGACACTATAAATAGAAGACCTAAAAACAAGTTTTACGTGTGCTTGATCATATTTTTGATACCCTAACCACAAGAGTTGATTTTCAGAAGAGCAGAAGAGGTCAAGCAAAGCTAATAATTCCATAGGAAACACCTTGTAATCTCTAATACTCTAGTAATTGTTCGATTTTCGGTATCATTCGTTTAACTGGGTTAGTTTACCTTGGTTGAATTATTATTTTTGTATTGATTACGATGATTAAGGGCTAATACCCTTGGGTATTAGCCATGATTATGAAGATTTAAATGTTTTTTTTGTTTATATCGATTGCTTAATTTATCGTTGATTATTTTTTATGTTTATCAATTCATACTTGTTTATGTGCTTTTGTATGCGACCTATCATTCAACTGGATCTAGCGATACCGACCAAGTTAGCTAGATGCCGGGATGACTCTCCATATAGTGATTTATATATCTAAAACAATAGGATCACAATTAATGCCCTATCTTTACCATTGGTTTATGTGAATAAGTTAGACTAGCAGGTGACCTAGGATTAATAAATAACGTACTGATTCCTTTGGTAAAGACTTGGACAGTGGACTACTAGAATATAAATTGTCATGAAGCAGTAAGTGGGTAAAGTTTCCATGAGCTATTTTTTAATAAGATCACCATTATTAATCTACTAAGATAAATTATAATCAGCAAATAGGATGCTTTATGATGCGGTGATGCAATTAATTGTGACTTAATTTTTACAGTGACTATGTTTTAGAAGAAGTACCGCCTAAATCATGGAATGAAATGCCGCCTCGAATATAGCACTCATTGCACTAAAAAACAACCAACATTTAATTGGATTAATCATCAAGTTAACTAGATGGTTATTCTTAAATTTGGCTAAACGCTATTCTATATTTTGTCTATCTGTTTGCGTGTGTTATTGTGTTTTAAATTGATCTAAGTTACCACAAAACCTGTGCCAGTCTCTCGGACTGAAAACCCCCCATTTTCTGTTAGAATTAGGATTAACATAGGTTTATCATAGGTTTAACATAAAATATAATTAACATAGTTTAAATTGACTTAGTCTAGTTAACCAAAATATTGATAAAACTATAGATTAACGTTCTCGCTCTTGGTGATCGACACCCTACTTACCAACGAAGCTACATCCGATCAGGTACACTGTTCGTTAAAGTGTTGCTTTAGGTAAAGTCGGCAAAATATAAATGTAAAACTTGATAGCTTAAAATTACCTTTACACAACGACACATCAACCAGCAATGAACATAGATATATTACATATATATATAACATATAAATACATATATATAAGCCATATATATATATACAATAATTCATATATTGAATACTTGCTTATAAACTTATGTTATAATATACATAATATATATCCATATATAATAACTAATATATATATATATATATATATAAATAATATAATACATATATATAACATCTTATATATACATTATAATATTAAAAACAAATAATAATATACATATATATAAACAGTATATATGATACATATATATATAATATAATATAGATATAATATATATATGAATAGTATATATATATGATATATATATAATAGTTATATATATGTGTGTGTGTGTGTTGTGAGCGTGTGTGTGTAGTGTGTGTGTGTCATTATTACTACATACAATCATAAATATAATCTCCAATGCTACGGAAAACATTTTCACTTTGACGTACTTATTCAATTTACAATACATTTTCCATAAAGTATTCATTTTTAAGAAAGGTGTACCGAAAGTAAGGTAATATAATCCGAAACTTTAATTTTCGTAATATAAATTAACTAACATTACAACCCTTTTCCCTCATTAAGACTTTATTCAAAATTTTTTGTAAGTTTGACTTTCAATCAAAAGTCAAACTTCGTTGTTTGACTTTTTTACCTCCCAAAATACTCAAACCCAAACTTGACTCGGCCGTAAAACATTCGTTATTAAGAGTTACGTGACGATCTACCTAGCAAAACGGAGCTTAGGGCGAACACTATCACTTAACATCATCAAAAATAACTTTTAAAAATTTATCGACTCTCTACGGTCAAGTCAAACTTTCTAGTCAAACTTGCTCAACCCAAAACCTATGAAAACGACATTTTCGACATAACCCGACTATCAAAATACGCTTAACTAGTCTATATAATTATACCAAAACCATCAAACTTTGGTCAATAACCAAACTTTCAATAATTTCTTTACTTGAATCATCTAGCAATAATCATAATACACGCAATATAACTAAATGAATCAACACATAAACATAAATGAGTGCTCACAATGCTATAACAAAAATAGATTTTGTTTCCCCCTTGCGTTTTAAATTTGGACTCAAGCTCAAACCCAAACAAACCAAGCTTTTCAAACAACCACTTCAAAATAAAAACAATCTAACTAATCTAAACACACCCTTATACACGAAACTAGCAAGAATACACCAAAAATTCAACTTCTTCAAAACTTATTGCATGTGAGGTTTTATTAGTGGGTTTTGTAGCTCTTGAAACAAGTATTAAGAGTATATAATTTGATTGTAATGCATGTCGGAAAATAAGCCGGAAATGGGGGTGTTTGTGGTGGTGTTTGTGGTGGTGTCCGGTCGAAAAGAAGAAGGAGAGGGACAGAGTGACAAATTTTTGGTAAAAATTTATAAGTGTGTGTGTATGCTTCTATTTATAGAATTGTAGTTTAACAAATTGGCAATTCTAGTCCCTCTATTCTCAAGCCCTTTTAAAACTAATACAAAGTGTTATTTCTTTTATGTAAAATCGGCCAAAGACTTAGGTTACACCACGTTTATAAATATTTTAAATCCGTCCCACTAGTTTTTCTTTAAAATATTTAATAAAACGTTAAACCTCGTAAAATACGACCTTTAAACACGGTTACAAAAATAACATATTCACGCTCTCGGAGCAACAATATAAATTTTTCTGACTTTCTTAGACGCTAAAAACAAATAGAAACTCAATCACGGCATGAAATTATTCTATAAAATGGAAATTATCATCAAACCTTATATAGTATAAACGACTATAATTATTTATGTAGCAAAAATAATTATCTTAGCTCGGGATAGACGTTAACCTAAAACTCGGGTTGTTACATTCTCCCCTCCTTTAGGGAGCGTCGTCCCGGTGCTCAGCTCGACTTATCCGCTTTCCTCGCTTCGTCCTTACTTGTAAAGAGATGAGGGTACTTTTTCTTAATCTGATCCTCACGTTCCCAAGTAAATTCTGGACCTCTTTGCGAATTCCAATGAACTTTAACTATAGGTATCCTACTTTGCTTAAGTCGCTTAACCTCTCTATCAACAACTTCCACTGGCTCTTCAATCATATGCAACTTATCATCAAGTTGAATCTCATCCATCAGAACAACAATATCGCCTTCCGCTAGACACCTCTTAAGATTCGAAACATGAAAATTACTATGAATCCCCTTCAACTCTTCAGGTAACTCCAACGTATAAGCTACAGGACCAACTCTAGCTAGAATCTTGAATGGCCCAATGTAACATGGACTTAACTTTCTGCGCTTTCCAAAATGCACAGCGCCCTTTCATGGCGATACCTTGAGCAGTACCATATCTCCAACTTTAAGTTCCAACGACTTAGTTCTCGTATCTGCATAGCTTTTCTGGCAACTACGGGCGGTTAACAAACGGTTCTTAATTTGGACAATCTTCTCGGTCGTATCACGGATCAATTCTAGACCGGTGAGTTGGCTATCCCTAACCTTACTCCAACATACATGTGATCTACATTTCCGTCAGTACAAAGCCTCATATGGTGCAGCCTTAATGCTCGCGTGATAACTATTGTTATATGAGAACTCAACCAATGGCAGATGGCGACCCCAACTACTTCCAAAGTCGATCACACAGGCACGCAACATATCTACCAGTGTTTGTATAGTCCTTTTGCTTTGACCATCCATTTGAGGGTGGTAAGCGGTATTCATATCCAAATTCATCCCCAATTCTTCCTGAAGCGATCTTCAGAATCTTGATGTAAAATGGTTATCTTGATCCGAAATGATCAAAATAGGAACACCATACCTACATACTATTTCCTTCAAGTAAAGTCGCGTGAGCTTCTCCATACTATCTGTTTCTTCATTGGTAGGAAATGAGCTGATTTGGTCAGTCGGTCGACAATAACCCAAATCGTATCATACCCACTCGGCGTTCTTGGCAATCCACTCACAAAATCCATAGTAATCCTTTCCCACTTCCAAACTAGAATCTCAGGTTGTTGCAGCAGTCCAGATAGTTTCTGATGCTCGGCTTTAACCTTCGCACAAGTCAAACACTTACTAACATATGTGGCAATATCAGCTTTCATATTCGGCCACCAGTACAACGGCTTCAGATCTTGATACATTTTGTCCGATCACGGATGGATGGAATACTTGGACTTATAGGACTCATGCATAACCAAATCCCTTAATCTACCAAATAGCGGCAACCAAACACGATTTCCAAAACAACGTGTTCCATCAGGGTGAAACTCGAATATTTGCTTAATCAATCTCCCCAAATTTTTTGCCTTCACGTTCTCCATTTTCATTGCTTCCTCCTGAGCTTCACGAATTTGCTTCGGTAGATCATTGTGAACAGTCATCATCAAAGCTCGAACACGCAATGTCTTATTCCTTTCCTTCTGACTTAAGGCGCCAGCCACAACATTCGCTTTTCCAGGATGATATCGTATTTCACAATCATAATCACTCAACAACTCAATCCATCTCCGTTGTCTTAAGTTCATCTCTTTCTAATTCAAAATATATTGTAGGCTCTTATGATCGGTGAAAACCACACACTTCGTTCCATACAAATAATGTCTCCATAATCTAAGAGCGAAAACAACGGCTCTAACTCCAAATCGTGAGTAGTGTAATTTTCTTCATAGACTTTTAATTTTCTAGAGGCATACGCTATCACCTTCTCTCTTTGCATCAACACGGCTCCATAACCTTTAAGTGATGCATCGCAATACACCACAAAATCTTCTGTTCCCTTGGGCAACGCTAAGATCGGTGCACTACACAACTTCTGCTTCAGTGTCTGAAAAGCTTCCTCTTCTTCTTTTCCTTACTCATATTTCTTATCTTTCTGAGTCAACTTAGTCAGTGGCTTAGAGATCAAAGAAAATCCTTCAATGAGCCTCCTATAGTACCCAGCCAATCCAAGAAATTGCCTCACCTCCATTGGCGTCGTTGGTGCAGCCCAACTCTTAATGGCTTCGATCTTGGCAGGATCAACATGAACACCACTACTATCAATCACATAACCCAGACATTGTACCGAATCTAGCCAAAAATCACACTTTGAAAACTTGGCGTACAATCTCTCTTTCTTAAGCAGCTCTAAAATAATCTTCAAATGCTTCTCGTGCTCTTCTTCGTCCTTGGAATAAACCAAAATATCATCGATGAATACTATGACGAACTTATCAAGATATGGCTTGCATACTTGGTTCATCAAGTCCATAAACACAACAGGCGCATTAGTCAATCCAAATGGCATCAGTTGGAACTCAAAGTAACCATACCGAGTTCTGAATGCAGTAATTGGAATGTCCTCTTCTTTAATGCGTAACTGGTGATATCCTGATCATAGATCGATCTTAGAATACACGCTCGAACCTTGTAGTTGGTCAAATAAATCGTCAATTCTTGGAAGAGGATAACGATTCTTGATATTCAACTTGTTCAACTCGCGATAATCTATACACATTCTAAAAGATCCATCTTTCTTCTTTACAAACAACATCGGTGCTCCCTACAGTGATGAACTCGGATGAATAAACCTTTCTTCATTAGCTCTTGCAATTGTACCGATAACTCTCTCATATTAGACGGTGCCAATCTATATGGTGCACGTGCAACAGGTGCAGCCCCCAGCACTAGATCAATTCAAAACTCCACTTGCCTCGGCGGTGGTAATCCTAGAAACTCCTCAGGAAACACCTCTGGAAAATCACGTATTACAGGCATGTCTTCCCATCGTTTATCCTTCGATTCATTCTCTGTCACGTGTGCCAAAAATAAATGACAACCTCGTTCGACGTACTTATGGGCCTTAATACAAGCTATGACCTTTAATCGAGACACACCCTTGTCACTTTCGACTATCAACATCTTGTTTTCGTATGCTATACGATCAACTTTCTCACCACAGACGATAATGGCATCATGCTTGACAAGCCAATCCATACAAATTATGACGTCAAACATACCAAGCTCAATCGGCATAAGATCGATTTCAAAAATATGGTTTATTAAATTCAAAGTGCAACCTTTCAAAATAGTGTTCGTACTAACTACCCTTCCATCAGCTAACTCTACCTCATAACTAGCTCTTATTTTAACTGGATCGATATTACGCATGGAACTAAATTTAGTATCCATAAAACTCCTATCAGAACCTGAATCGAATAAAACAAAAGCATAGCGGTTATTGAGCAAAAATGTACCAGTAACCACATTCGGACCCTTCGGCTTAGCGTCCTTAATAGCATAAGCCCGACCACGAACTTTTCTATCTTTTTCTTGCTTAACCTTCCTTGGGCATCGATTCCTAGTATGACCTTGCTCACCACAATCATAACAAGTCAGAATGGGCAGAGCATTTGCACCTGTGGCAACATTCTTCTCCTTGCAATACCTTGCCTTGTGCCTAACCTTTCCACACCTGTTGCACTTGATAGTACACGGACCAACATGGCAAGTAAAACAATGTTCACACAAAGGAAGTGATCCAGAAGACACCTTTCCATCAGTAGGAGCGGTAACTGGCTCGCGCGTTCCCTTGCTTTTGGTTATTCTGCAAAGTTTGACATGAGTTGTCCCTATGATTGCTCTTACCACTACCATTTCCACTTTGAAAGCTCTCCCACTTTCGTTTCTTTCCTTTCAAAATTCTTTCATCTCTAGCTTGTGATTTCTGTTCCATCAACTTATGTGCCATACGTACAGCTTCGTTTAGGTTAGCTGACTTAGAAGAAGTAACTTCACCTTTGATGTTATCAGTCAATCCTCGGATGTAAGCATCAACTTTTACTCTTTCTGGTTCAACCATTCTTGGACACATCAATGCTAACTCATTGAACCACTGAGTATAAGCTACAATGTTATACTCCTTGACCTTCAAGTTCCATAGTTCGTGCTCCATTCTTTGAACTTCTTCTATTGGACAAAACTCTGTAGTCATCAACTGCTTCATCTCAGTCCAAGGCATTTGGCTCACAGTCTCCAAACCCATGGTTGCAACCTTAGCATTCCACCAAGTCAAAGCAGGTCCTTGCAACGTTGCAGCAGCAAACTTAACCTTCTTACCCTATGCACATTCATTGATTCCAAAAACACTCTCAGTTTTCTTGAACCATCTTTGTAATTCGACAGCTCCTTCGGTACCATGAAAAGCAGTAGGATTGCACTTTATAAACTCAGCAAAAGTGCACTCACGAACACCATGTGCGGCATCCTGACCCCTAACTGGTCCAGATCCTCTAGCTTCATTTCCAGCATTCGCATGTCTAGCTCTTCAGCAGCGATAGCAACATCGACACTTTCCTTGATCATTCGACAAATAGCAGTTTGAGTCAAAGGTGCAGACTTTAGAGGTATGATTTTGTCACGTCACACATAAAACAATCTGATAAGCATTCATAACATGGTACAATGACAAATCGATCACAACAACAGTCACACAACATCAATAGTAATCAAAAGATAGTCATTCATTTTTCATCACAAAGGAGTTAATAAATAGTTGCATTGTTTCATGAAATGATACAAATCGTTACAACCAATAGCACTAATTCTACTAACTGAGGATTTAGTTTAGTGATTACATAATAAAGATACTACTAATGAATCTAAACTACTAAGAATCATGAGGAGATCCTCGCGGCTCAGATGATGGACTCTTCTCATTTTTAATCGAAACATCGATAGCTTCATTCGGTCTTTCTTTAAACACAAATCCTCTACGAATCATCTCTTGATAGAACTCATGAGCTCGAACTCTAGTCTAATAGAGATCTCTCTTGACTCGTTCGTTCTGCATATGAAGAAATGTGTTGCTAAACCTTGCTTCTTCAAGTTCTGATAACGCTCAAATTATACATGTTTTTATATGCGTTATCAATGCGTTTATCTATATTTATCGGTTAAATATAAGAACTTTTGGTATAGAATATAGTATATTTGCTATTGTATGTTCTTGGAATATATCGAGGAAGAAAACAGAAGAATACACAATGATATGGAGCTTTAAAGTACACTTGAAGACATATGAAGTTCATATGGAACAAAACCAAGTATTTATACACAACGGAAAGCAAGTTAGAAGAAAATAAATGACTAAAGATTGAAAAGACCATAAGTGCACCGCACTTTGCCCAAGTGCGCTGCACTTCCTTCAAAAGTCAAAAAATTAAAGTCTCAGTCAAAGAAGTGCATTAACTCCTCAAAACTACCGCACTTATTTTTAAGTGCTCCGCACTTACTGTGAAACCATTAAATGCTATCGCATTAACACCCAAAGTCCGCCGCACTTTTTTCTAAGTGCACTACACTTCGACCCCAAACTCAGCCTACTAATAAGGACAAAAATCTCACATAAAAGGCATTCCATTTTATCATCCCTTCTCATATATAAAACACACACTCTCTAAATCAATTAGGAAAGGAGGAAGGATTGGTAAGGATCTTAGGATCCAATGATCCAAACACCACTTTAATCCATGGCGAACCACCATATCACCACCACCACCATAGCCATGAATTATTACTCTACCACCATGATTTCCAGACCTCCATTCATCACTATTACATAACCTAAACTCATTACTTAAAGGATTCATACCAATTCCTTCCGAGTCACTACAATAAAACCTCGTTGCCAAACACTACATTTGGTTACACGTTGAGAATTCCTTGAAGAGACGTGATATATCCTTGGTTGATTCAGTAGCATAGGTTGTTGGTTGATCATGGACACTTGGGTTGTTGGATTAGTGCTTATTGTAGTTGGAATATTGGTTTTGGTACTTTATAGTCGAATTACTCATATAAACGGATATGGTACATTTCTTTACTAATAATATTGATATGTTGCTGAGTTTATTTATGTTTGTTATGTTGGTTATTGGTTTGGCTATGATATGGATATGTGTCGTTACTTGGAAGATATGTGCATAACTTATAAATATGAATGCTTATGAATTCGATATTGTTTTACTAGGATCATTATTTATCTTTTGATTTGTCATTACAGTAGAAGTAGGTCGAAAGGCTCTATTATCTTGATGAATTTCGCATTGTCTGTCTATAACAATTCGGTGCTAATCTTGTGAGAATTGATTAGTAAATATATAAATAACCCAAGTAGAATTATGTTTAAGACCCTTCCTTATGTTGACCGACCAGGTTGGGAGGAATTCATATGTATGCATATTTAATATAAACCATTCTTAACGCGCTAGTGATGATGTAGTATATAGGCCGAAAGGATTCTATGTTATCATTGGTAGATATGCTTGTTATTATGATTACCCATCGTATATGACTTGTATGCTTTATTTATATAAAGTCTTGCTCTATCTATATCTATTATGTTATATGGATCATGTCTTGTTTCTTGCTTACTTTATACACACGTTTTGGCTATTTGATCCGTGACAATCAATTAGCTTTATTACTTGATAAACAATCTGTGAATTGCTACAAATCCTGTAGAACGACCTGGACTTACCCAATACTATATTACACTCGAATAGGGTATACTTGCCCAAATGTTGTGTTTTTAGTCAAAATCGGTATTTATAGTTATTATAAATTTAAAGCTTGTAGAAAATACACATTAAGTTTTTGGCGCCGTTGTCGGGGATTTGTTTTAGTTGTTTGCAGATTGTTTGCTAGTCTTATGCATCTTACGTGTGTTTAAAAATCTTTAAATCTTCAAAATATGTTTGCTGTTGCAGAAAGTACGGCTCACAATTAACCTTGTGCGCTGCACTTCCCCTATTCCCGTTTCTTATTTTGCAGGTTTTTACACGAAGTGCGTCGGTTTCACACCAAAATCGTTGTACTTGTTTTACAAATCAACATTTATAAACTCGCCGTACCGTTTTCTAGCAAACGGAACCCAAAAAATCATTTTTCCTCAGGAAGTACGCCGCACATACAATGTGTGCATCGGTTTTTCTAAAAACCCAGAAAGTACGCCGCATTTACACCAAGTGAGCCGCACTTTCTACAAAAATTTTCACAAAAAGAATCTGATTTAAAAACACAAACCCAAACAAACCCCTAAATTGCTAGTCTCAGGTATGTGATCATTTGAAATTCCATTTTATCTGATTATACGCCTTGTAATTTTGTTAATATTTAGTTTGTCATTCGAGAAAAAAAACCAAAAAGATTTTTTATTTTTAAATTATTTTTGCTTATTTTATTTTCTGACATGTTCCTATTTATATAATAAAACATGATTTTTGTTAGTTTATTAGTTTATTTATATTTTCTTGCATTGAATATGTGAAAAATATCTAAAAAGTAAAAAATATATAAAATAAAACTACATATAATTTTTTTTATTTAACTTATATAATTATTGTGTGCTAAAAATATTAAAAAAGTATATAAACCCAAAAATATTTGCTTTTTCTTTATATAGTTGTTAAAGGTTTTTGAACCTTGTGCGTGTTTGCCTATAAACTAAAAATCCAAAATGATTTTATGTGTGCTTGTTTTAGTAAATTGTCTATAAATAAAAATTTTAAAAGAGAAAATATAAAAATGTTTTTGAACTTTGTGGGTGTGTTCGATGTAAACCCTCACGAGACTATAAATCGTCCACTCGGGCCACCGAGGGGTTTAAAGGCTTGTTGCATACACTAAATGCAATCGTGGTGCCTACAAAAGTGTGCTTTAGTATTTTACGGTTTTTGTAGTTTAGTATATTTTGCAGATTAAATAAATAAGTGGAGCTTAGATTGGTGGTGATGCTTTTCACTTGGGAATGTGATATATTTGGAGTATAATATCATGTAGTAGAATACACATACTTGGCGTTCGTTTAGCGTCGTATCTTTCAAAATTCAACCGAGAATTTATGAGCCCTGCGGAGTCTCGTTTCTCTTATATTTATTTTTCCTGTTTGTCCCACTTTTAAGTTATTTTCTAATTACGCATAATGCTCAACTTAAGTGTGGGGGGAAAATAAATTGGAAAATTAGACTCATTATTAAAAGTATAAACTTTTGTTCGTCCTCTGTAATCTAAAAATCTAATTTATTTTTAAATCTGTTGCCACTTAGGTTAATATATTAGAATAAAACATAGTAAAATAAATATATTAAAAATTAAATAAAGTTTTGAAATCAGAGATGTGTCCCGATTGATAAAGCAGATCAACTCGGGATCGATAACATTACTTGCGCATTTATACCAATCACCCAAAAAAATGTTACAATTAAAACTAGACTACTAAGCATCATGAGGAGATCCTCGCGGCTCAGATGAAGGACTCTTCTCATCTTTAATCGGAACATCGATAGCTTCATTCGGTCTTTCTTCAAACACAAATCCTCTATGAATCATCTCTTGATAGAACTCATGAGCTCGAACTCTAGTCCAATAGAGATCTCTCTCGACTCGTTCGTTCTGCATACGAAGGAATGTGTTGCTAAACCTTGCTTCTTCAAGTTCCTTCTTCAACTTCTTACACTCAACCTTATCTTCAACATTGCCAAGCTTTTTAACCAGCTTTTTCATTGCAGTCGCTCCTTGCTCAACACTAGAACGCACTTCATTACCCAATTCCAAAATCAACCTACCATAATACTCGTCCTTTGCTTTTCCTTTCTTTTCGACCACAATCTTCTTGTAAGAGAATGCCATCCGACTAAAAAGAGAGTAATGTCCTCCTACAAGGACAAGGCAATAGACATCATGTCATCTCGAAGGAAAGGGGCAGTAGACGATTCAACCTACACTCTTGGACACTTGCTAGGAACAGTCTATCCCGGACTCAACCGTGTCCTACCCTCATTCACATTCTCTGGCTCTGATCAGAAGCAGGCGCTCCAGCGGTGGGTTAGAAGATCCACCTCTTCATAAGGATAAGTCAACTCCGGCTCATTCTTATCTTCCTCGATGTCGACTTCCATATCATCTTCTTCTTCTTGGGGTTCTTCTTCTTCCTCAAATTCTTCCTCTTCCGGGTCCTCGTCTTCATCGTGTTGATTCGGCTCAACAACGGGTACATCATTCACATGATCGGGAGGAATTTCATTCACCATGATAATCTAGAAAACATCATATAATACTTTACTTAATAGCGTATCCCATTATTATTGGAATACTATTATCAAAATAACAGTTCGCATCAAAGCGCAGCAAATAAAATTTCACAATTCGCGACATCCTCCATCCGCGTATACCTCAATCATATCTCGAACATATATAATAATAGTTATCATATAATCACATGACATTCTATGCATTCAACACATGCATAAATGCACCAATACATAACACTTTATGCATCCAACACATGCATAAATGTATCCATACTTATCCATTTAATTATACGTATAACACTTACTTAAATATACTTACACATAATAGTCAAATAAATTTACCTTTTCTTTCTATAGGTAACCAATGGCAACGAGGAGTCTCGGCGTGCGTGTAGAAGTGTTATTGTTTAGGTTTTCAAAAAGACTCAACCTAGTTCTCAATAACCTTAGGCTCTTGATACCACTCTGTAACATCTGCCCAAAATGAACTTAGGATTGCGCAGCGGAAATAGCAATTTGGATGTTACTAAATAGCCCCATTCAGCAAGATAATAGAAAACGACCCAAATGAGACGTTTAAATCAACATGTGTTCCATTATTAATCAGAGTTAAAAAGCGTTTAGGTCCCTACAGAATCACAACCATACAACATTTGAAAGATAATTGTTTCAAATAGAAAGCATTGTTTAAACATAAATCAAGACATTGTTTTTGAAAGACCAGAACACACAAGTAGTCTTTCCATGAAATCCATCACACGCACGACACCTCAACACCATCGTTGCCTTCTTCCTTGGTTACCTGGGATAAAACATGTTTTAAATGTCAACAACAAAGTTGAGTGAAATTCATAGAGTTTAAAATAATTATAGCAATCATCTTTGAACACATAATTAGTTCTCGGGAAAACAATGCAACAAATGCAATGTATATCAACTTCTTTTCTTTCACGCATTAAGCTTGACACCGAACGTTAATTAGTACATATGGCAATTCATATGTTAAAGTGCCCTAAAACAAGGTATTATTGTCATATACCTACTATATTTCTAATAACAAAATGTCTGTTACAAGGTGCTCACCTACGGATTCATACCTCGAACAGGGTTGTCAAACCCAATAGATCTATTTAATGCATCAGCGTTCACCTGGCAA